>JANHFX010013017.1:26583-37203 GCA_027560015.1 Chloroceryle amazona | reverse complement strand
GGTACCGCCCAAGCCAGCAACCCGCTGGTATTGACAGAAGAAGTGGCAGGCTTTAAAAAACAGCATCTTGTTCTTCCCTCCTCCCCCGCCTGAGTAAATTAACCCCAAATCTCTTTGTTTACCCTCACCCCTAATAAGCTCTCGTGGTTCACAGAAATGGTATTCCAGGTTCTTTCCTGAGCAAGCGGGAGCTTTTGTTCCCTTTCATCCTGGGAAAAGGAAGGGTTTAGATAATCTCAGAATGCCAGAAAGCAATTTATTTTGACCTAGACTGTTTCTACAATGTCATCTCTTGGCTTCAGCATGGGAAAAGCTTCGTTAGCTGGTGCTTATGCAACACAGTCACACTGAAATGGGGCTGCACGTCCCAGGCAGGAGTGGCGATGAACAACGAGGCCCTGGAGCACTGGGAGCAGCCCAAAGCAGCTTGACCTGGATAAGGGACTAGGCTACATCACATGTCTGCTTGGTACCCAAGCAACACCCTCCAAAGGTCTCAGCTGCAAAAGAGCTGGACATATCAGTCAGGAGCATGGGGTTCCTCAGGGTATTCATAGAAGCATAGAATTAATTTGTTAGGAAGAGAGCTTTAATGTCACCAAGAACAATGATTACCCCGCCACTGCCAGGTCACCACTAAACCATGCCCCTCAGCACCACATCTCCACAGCTTTGAAACCCCTCCAGGGACGGAGACTCCACCACTACCCTGGGCAGCCTGGACCACGTCTTGAGAACCCTTGTGGCGACGAAATCATTCCTCATGTCCAACCTAAACCTCCCCTGACAAAATGAAGCTGTTTCCTCTTGTCTTATCACTTGTTCCTTGGGGGAAGAGACCGACCCCACCTGGCTCTAACCTGTCGAGCGTGAGGGGGTCTCCCCTAAGCCTCCTTTTCACCAGACTCAACAACCCCAGGTCCCTCAGCCACTCTTCACAAGACTTGTGCTCTAGACACTTCCCCAGCTTCAGTGTCCTTCTCCAGAAACTCCAGCCCCTTGATGTCCTTCCCACAGTGAGGGGCCCAAAACTGAACCCAGGATTTGAGGGGCAGCCTCCCCTTTGCTGAGTCCAGGAGGACAATCCCTGACCCAGTCCTGATGGCCACACTGGTGCTGATCCAAGCCAGGATGCTGGTGGCCTTCTTGGCCATCTGGGCACACTCTGGCTCGTCTTCAGGCACCTGTTGACAAATACCCCCAGATCCTTTTCCGCTGGGCAGTTTTCAGACACTCTTCCCACAGCCTGGGGTGTTGCAGGAGGCTGTTGTGACCCAACAGCAGGACCCAGCACTTGGTCTTGCTGAACCTCATCCCACTGGCCTTGGCCCATCTATCCAGCCTGGCCAGACCCCTCTGAGTGAGTAGGTCTCCCCTGAGCCTCCTATTTTATTGCACACCCCAAGTCCCTGATGCAAACACGGAGAAGACTCAGGAGGGGATTCTGTCCTGTCCCCCTTATCCCAAGACAGCACCAGCTCTACCTCAATGATCTAGAAGGAACATTCAGTCCTTCCCCCTCCCCAGGAAGAAGGTATTTACAGTGATGCATTCTCACTTCTCTTCCTTCACATTTCTAAGCTCCTGGGTGAGCTCAGCTCTTTGCCTTCAAGACTTTTTTTGGCAGCCTCAAGCCTGGAAGCATACTTTAGAAAGGAAAAGCAAAGGCAGAGAACGTCACAGAGCCGTGTGGCTAATAGCAGGAAACAACACCAGATGCTGCGAAATTCTCCCAAGAACAGCAAGAGCTGGCAACACAGTGCGTAGCAGACAAGAGCCTGCATCCCTTTCAGCTCCATCACCTCCTAGAAACCACCTATCAAGGCATCATGGACTGTGGTGCAAAGACACGAAGCTATCCAAGACCAGTACTGCTGCAAACTGGGCCAGGAGCATGGCCCCTCCAAAAAGCAGCAGACAATGGTGCAAGCTCCGACCTCCAGCAGTAACCCCCCCAATGCACGGCCCAGACTTTTAGCTCTGCCCCATCCAGGCTGCTCAGGGCTCACAACTCCTCTCTGTCAACAGGGAATATTTTTAAATCTCTTCCTCCCTGGGGGCAGACAGGGGTCTCCTCTGCTCTTCCCAGGCAGATTTCTTTCTTTATTTCTTATGATTCTTGTTATGTTCTTCTAGATGAGCAGTTTAAGTCCCAAACTCTCCTGCCTCCCTCCAGGGTAGGGTTAGGACAGTGGAGCAGCAAACCCCTCAATGACTTGGAATTGCTGTGGCAGGCAGGCAGAAAAGAGCTGGAGGTTTGTGCACCCAAACTCTCTATGCAGAGCACAAAGCAAGGCTTGTCTTCTCTTTTCCCCTGCCAAAGTTATATAAAAACAAACCCAGGCTCTTTCATTCTCTTGGCAGCCAGCAGCATGTCCTGCAGTGCAACCTTGTGTCCCAAGACTCTTCCACTGGGCTGGGAAAAGAGCAGAGAAGCGCAGACCGTTCCCTGTCTGGCTCCCACTGAGCCTTATTTCACTGTGTACTTCCCAGCAGGACATTGATGTGGACAGGCATCTGGAAAGGCTGCGAGAGTTTCATCAGCGCTTGTTTTGTTCTATACTTTCCACGCTCGGGGTATTATTAGCAGGCTGGTTTGGTTGTGCAACAGCACAGCGCACGGCATCAGGCTGCTTTGAAGAGGGAGGAGATGGACCACAGTGGGCCAGGCAGTGCCACCAAAGACCCGCTGAAATCCCTGAGGTTCCTGCCATCGCTGAAGGCCCATGCTGGATGGATTACAGTAAGTCAGCAGAAAGCAAATAAACAGGCAGACAGGATAAACAGGCTTTACAGCCTGGTGTTCCCTGAGAAAAGTATAATTTCTTTTTTTCCCTCCTCTAATGCCCATCACTTTGTCAGCAAGTCTGCATGCACAACGGCATCTTTTGTCTCCCAGGCTTGCAGACCCAATGCGCTGACAAACAAAGCACTTGCTGAGCCGCAGGTCCCACCAAGATCTGCTGCCTTTGCTCCACATAAAAAGCCTAAGACTTACTCAGAGCTCAGTCACCCTGCCATTCTGCTTGCCAGGCACTTTCATTCATTGCTGTGACCCAGCTGCTAAAGCCCAGCCACCATCAGAAGCCCACAACCTGTTCAGATGATGTCCTGAGGTGACTAAGCTCCCACACCACCAAGAGTGCAGGCCCTTGCCCATACTTTGCTCAGCACAAGGGAGAGCTGGCCACCTACTCTTGACATGCAGAAAGCATGCTGGAGAGATGTCCTCAGACCCTTGGGATAAGAAGCACAAGGGTAAAGAAGGTCTTACTCAGGGGTGATGGCTTCCTTCCCCTTTAAATACCTGTCTGTGGAGTAATTAAAGCTCCTGTTTCTAAGGTGCTTGGTATTTTAATTGATTTTCTGCACTGGCTGCCCACAGTCTAGGCATTCAAATCCGACATTTACCTTGTGAGCCCCAAATGAGTGGTGAGGAAAAGCAACCCGCCCTGCACCTTCCCTGCAAGCCCATCGCAGTCAGCACCAAGGATGCTGTTGGTTGGGCCAGGTGGGTGCTGAACTGATGCTCCGATCTCCACTGCATGGCAGCTCAGGGTGAGAAGAGCTTCCCACTGTGATCCTTTGCCTGGTTTTTCTCCTGGGAACTTTCTCTGGGATTTCCAGTTTTCACAGGAGAAGATTATCAACTCTGCACAGTCAGATTCTCACCAAGAGGAAACTGGGAGCATGGAAACAGGCACTCATGTTTTCAAATTAACTTCTGTCTTCCCCCTTCTGGTTTCAGATGCCGTCAGTACCCAAAGCAGCAAACGTGGCCATGCAAATATCATCGCAGCAAAAGGCACTTCTCTGGTGAAGAGAGCTGGAGAGCTGTTTCTGTGCAAGATGGTGTTTTGAAGTGGATCTTCTCTCAGTACGTAGCTCCTCGCACTGAAGTTTTATGAAAGAAGTAAAGGTCCTTCTTACTTGTACTCTTCCGAGATCAGATTTGCTTTCCAGTGATGCACTTTCATACTTCCTCCATCTCTCCCTTCCCTCTTTATTCCTTGGGGGCCTGTCAGCTGTTAGGATGTGTGTCACCACCAGTCACTGTGGCCAGTTGTTTTTGAAACAACAACATTCCTGGTTCATTTAATTTAGCGTTTGAAACTCTCGCTGCTCCCGGCAGGAGGCTTGATCAAAATGATGAACCACTACGTGCCGCCTCCTTCACCTGCTGTGCATGGAGAGCTGCAGCAGCACGAGCACGTCTCAATCCTGCAAACCCCTCTGCCAATGCTGCAGGAAGCATGGGAACCCAGACAGGACCTTCACCCTCTCTGCATTGTCCACCTCCGTTTATACTTCCCTGCAAAATGCCCTGTCTTCAGGACAAACCACGTGAAAACCCTCAGCTGAACGTTGTGGTATTTGCAGGAGGTGAGGGAAGCTGGGAACAGAGCTCGCACTGAAATTCAGGAGGACTGGAGAAGCTTTATAAGAAAATCTTAAGTCCATCCCAAACTGTTATTAGCAAAGTAAAAACCTGGAACCTACTGGGTAACGTTTGGTGGGGTTTTTTGTCTTCTTGTAGCAGGACCCCAGAGCTGATGACAAATGCACCTACTAAGCCAAGCTTTAGAGAGAAAAAAAAATAATAAAAAAAAAATAAAAATCAAGCTCTTAAAACTCAGTAAAAATTACTGACAGTGGGGTAAGGTTCCTAGATCGGCAGAGCGACTGCAGGAGATCAGTTCTACAAATCCAGAGATAAATGCTTAGCCTAGCAAGTGAAAAAGAAAAAAAAACCAAGAAAACCCAAAGCATTGCCCTTCCCAAATGCTCTTCTGACCTCGAACTTGCTTCTAGCCTGCATGTAGGAGAAGCCTGCACACCTGGCCTCTAGCCAAGTCCTCTAGAAGGCATGGGAAAAATCCAGCCGCCAAGATCCTAGGTGGAAAGTCAATTAAAACTGGGAGTTTCCTTGCTTGAGATATGCTGGAAGAGACTCATTCCTCTATGCTACAGACAGACTGAGCCTCCAGCCTCCTGTAGGAATCTGAAAATAAACCATGCATATAATAAGTGAACATTTAGCATGAAAGGAAGATGCTTCACAGAGGACAAATATAAAACCATAAAGTATGTATCAAGATACATTTCCTGGGAAAACTGAATTTAAGCTGGCTCTCAGCTGATCAGGAAGCTCCCAGGAGCTGCTGCTATGTCTGATGGAGGAACAAAACCTTGGGGAGGCTTTACATGAAAAATCTGCCTGGACTTTCTAGAGATGTTAGGGAAAAGGGTCAGTGGAGGACCCTTCTCAGCTACCACCCTGCGACATAGCTCTCTTTGGGGCCATCTAAAACCACCATCTTTACAGTGAAAATGACAGGGTAGAGTCAAGCAAGATCAACTTTGTGCAGGATCTGAAGTATCACAGGAATTTACACACCTTGGTGGTGATACTGTCACCGTGAGCGCATGCCATAGGAAAAGCATTATGGTTGCCTGATGTCATACCCAAGGTCCATCCAACCCATCTCCTCCCCAGGCTGGGCTCATCAGCTGAAATATTGGGGAAAAGAACAAAAATACACCAAGAAAATAATATTATTTCCTTAAACCTACCCTCCCGCAGTCTGCCGTTTCCATACTCTGAAGCTATGTTTCAATTCCTTTGCAATATCACATGATGGACCTTGTCTTTGAATTTGTCTCGTCACTGTTGGAGCCCACTAACAACTTGGATTTCCAGAACATCCTGCACAAAGCTGTTTGAAAACTCAACCCTGCTATCTGCACAGCAGTACTTGCTTTAGTTTCAAAAATACACACGTGGCAAACCCAGGTGAGGAGCAGTTAACAGTGGTAAATCCACATGGGAAGTCCTTTCTGGGCAAGAAGAAAGCCTTTACTAAACTGATTTCCCTCAATCACATGAAGTGAGTTTATCAGTTCCTATCTGGATGGACATCAGGTTGTTACATGCTGCTTCGTAGCTTGGTGGGCAACAGCAAGTTTAGAAGTATTGTTGGACTAGCTGTATAATCACACTAGGAGAGTTTTGGGTCATCATTGCCCAGCAGCCCACTCTTTTTGTCCCATTTCCATCCCATTTATCCTTTCCTACCTCCCCATCTTTTCTAGGGGAGAAGCCCAACTCTTCCACTAACACAAAGTCCTTACGTCCCTTCAGCAAGTGCAAATTTGGGAAGAAAGCATCAAGAAAAATCAAAAGTTTATTCTCCCAGTGAATGTGGGTCTCCAGCAAACAGTTTGTAAAACATTTTCTGTCAAAAGGCAATGAGACCATCTCAGGACCTCCTATGCCCTTATTTCTCTGCATGCTCATACAAAGTCTCAACAACTAGAAGAAGGTGAGACATTTATTTGGCATCTAGAGCACCATGCTCTTGCTTATCTCCTTTCTACATCTGTTCTTTATACTTCCAGACAGGCTCATAAGGAGAGCCACATTTCCCCCCTGTAAAAACAAAACAAAACAAAAGTTGGAGGCTCTTAAGGCCCTTATCTAGAGCAAACCACAGTAACTCTGTTTTGGTTGATCCTGGACATTTTTCTGGGAGGTAGACCTGAGCCCATACAATCTGGGTGTGTTAGAGCATCATAACTCGGTCTGCCTCGGCTGTGGAGGCCTGGTGGGTCTCCTCTGAAAGCCTGCAAAGAAATGTAACCCTTGCCATTAACCACATTGGAAACACAGTGCTGCTAAACCAGAAGCATTCTTCCTGAAGGGACTGACCCCTTTCCTCTCCATTCCTTCTACAGCACAGCGAGCAGCTACAACCAAAAGGATTCTCCCGAAATGTACAGAAGGGAAACATTCCCCCAGCACCAAGCCCACCTTTCTCCATACTCTGCCCTCCCACCAACTAGTAAACATGGTACCCAAGTACCTACCTGCTTACTTTCTGAGCTGGCTCGGAAAAGACATTGCTGTACCAGTTACACCCCCAGAAACATTCTCTTTACAGCCACAAAGGACAGAGAGGTCAGTTTTTTTCTTACTGAGAATGATGAGACACTATAGAATGAGCCCTGCAGCTCAAATAAATACATCAAGCAAAGTGGCTCCAACCACTGGTCTGGGTGTTTGTCACCTCAGGTGTAGGGCTTTTAACTGAACCCAACTGGAGGTGATTAAAAGGTCACTAGAGGCAGCTGGAGTCTTTCTTTACTGATTATAAAAGGCTGATATAAAAATGCATCAGTAATAAATTCCTGTCAGGAGCTTGTTTGTATGGGGATAGCAGCAACTCTGAGTTATGGTCCTATAATTCCTTCGAGGGGTCCCAGGGACAAGCCGAGTCATTACCCAATGCCTGAGAAGCCCTTCATCAGCTTGGTGCAAGCCTGACCTCCCAGCAAGCTGAGCTTACAAGGGACAGAATCCAGCAACCAGACTTGGGGGATCTCCCCCCTACCCTCCAGTCTTCATTACTATTCTGATATGTTCCCTTCAACTCACCTTTCAATAAAATCATCTGACTTGGAAGACGCTGGCATTTATTTCTCCTCTCAGGCAACCAGTGATGTGGCAAAGCATCCTGGATCACACAAGGTTGGTCTAGAGAACAGCTCTTATGAGAAGCATCTGAGGGAACTAGGGGTATTCAGCCTGGAGAAAAGGAGGCTCAGGGCAGACCTTTTCACTCTTGATAACCCCCTAGGAGGAGGTTGGAGCCAGCTGGGGTCCGTCTCTTCTCCCAAGGAACAAGTGACTGGACAAGAGGAAATGGCCTCAAGTTGTGCCAGGGGAGGTTTAGGTTGGACAGGAGGAGAAATGTCTTCCCCACAAGGGTTGTCAAGGTCTGGCCCAGGCTGCCCAGGGCAGTGGTGGAGTCCCTGTCCCTGGAGGGGTTTCAAAGCCGTGGAGATGTGGTGCTGAGGGACATGGTTCAGTGGTGACCTGGCAGTGCTGGGTTAATGGTTGGACTTGGTGATCTGAAAAGTCTTTTCCAACCTGAATGATTCCATGATATGGACCAACCCAGTGGAATAGCCACCATCTGGTTCAGTGGAGATTCCTCTCACAGCCATTTGCTTATTCCTGCATGGAACAAGGAAGAGAAGCCAGGTTTCTGGTGACTTGCAGTGGGAAGGAATCCCGAGACACTTGGGGACAGCTTGGCAGGGAGCTGGATTCAGAAAGGGGACAGAGGGCATTTTCACACCAACGATGCTCACCAAGGTTTTGCAAATGTCATGTTGGCCTTTTCAGCCTGAAAAGGGAAAGGAGCTTTCATACCTAGGAGGCTTCTTTCGAAAGCTGCCTAACGGCACTTTCACAATTAAGAGGCTGGTCTGAAAGGGAGCAACTCCTCCATCCTCTCCCGCTGAGATTTCTTCCCTGCACAGCGCTTCGCTCAGTGAGGAAGAGGGTTATTTTCCAACGCCAGCGAGCCTCAAAGATGAAGATGAGAAATAAAATGAGCCAAAGAAGTCCCGTGCTTCTCCCCACACCCCTTCTTTTAATAAAGCTACTACATATCATGTTCTCAGTGTAGATTAACCTAAGCTTTGCTCCCAATTATTATTTCACTCTCCTAAGTACAGAAGCAGAAAGAGGCTTGACAAATGAACACAGCTCTGTCGTTAAAGCTGCACTTCCACTTCTGCAAGTTTGTCTGAAGCCTTGTTTCTCCTTCACACACACTGCTGTCTGAGTATCCCCAGGTCTTTTTACAGCACTTGCGACTCTAGGCCAGGGATCATTCAACCTTTTGATTTGTAGAGCACTGTGGATTTTCCAGTGGGGCTGTTAACCCCATGGGGTGAATTCAGACCTGTTGGCAACAGGACTGCTTTGCTCAGTCCCCCTCCGCAGACCCCCGGAAACAGCTCCCATGGGCACATGCAGCCACAAATGCTAGAAAAATTGGGGTTGTTTAGCCTGGAGGAGAGCAGGCTCAGAGGAGACCTTCCCACTCTTGATGACTGAAAGGAGGTTGGAGCCAAGTGGGGTCGGTCTCTTCTCTCAAGGAACAGGTGATAGGATGAGAGGAAATGGCCTCAAGTTTCACAGGAGGAGGTTTAGAGTGCACATGAGGAACAACTTCTTCCCCCAGATTGTATCTGGCCCAGGCTGCCCAGGGCAGTGGTGGAGTCCCCATCCCTGGAGGGGTTTCAATGCCATGGAGATGTGGTGCTGAGGACATGGTTTAGTGGTGACCTGGCAGTGCTGGGTTAATGGTTGGACTCAATGATCTTAATGGTCCCTTCCAACCAAACTGATTCTATGAAATGAAAATACAAGATTAGAGAAGGAAAGGACTGCACTCTGATGCCTCCAAAGCCCAGCCTGGCCATGCAGAAGTCTCTTAACCTTTTCAGACCTAGAGCCGTCCCTCTGCAGAAAAGCAGTGGAGGAAAAATCAAGCTCATCAGTTCCTCCTTGCCCTTCTGCCAGCATAAATCAAGGTGGGTGCTTCTCGAGCAGCAGCGCATGTGCTGAGGTGGTGATTAGACCCAAGCTGGAGTGGCAGGAGGGGGGTGTGTTAAGGGCTGGAGAGATCCCACGCTCTCCCCTGCTGGCAGTGGCAGGGTGGGAGGCTCGGTGGTGTGCCGGGCTAATCAGATATACCCAGCTAGTCAGGCTCCTCTTGACTCTCTGAAGGCAGCCTGTATTCCCCCTGGAGCTCAGCTTTGATTTTCCAGCCTGTGGTGTTGTATGAACAAGGCTCAGCTGGTTTCACAGCACGGCCTGAGGTTTAGGTCAGATGTGGCTGTTCAGATCCATGAGGCTGACCCCCTGCTTGGTGTATTTGCTGCACAAACTGGGATCTGCGCTTGAAATGCCCATGATCTGTTCCTCCCATTTGCAGGCACTGTATGGGGCAAGACAGGGGGTTGATTGCATCTGTTCAGAGCAGATGTAGGGCTCCAGTGCTACTGAATCTCTCCTTGGAGAAACAAAGACTAGGGCAAAGAGAAGTACAACATCATGGCAAATTATTCCTGTCATCCCCAAAGGCTGATACCCAAGTGCATTTGCAGATGTACAGCATCTTCAGCAGGTGAGGGTTAACACTGAGCCAGGCATCTCCTCCATTCAGGGGAGAAGGGAGGGAGTTGCAGGGGTATTGGGTGTTTCCCTTACCTAGAACAGAGGCTTTAACACCAAGAACCATGGCAGCAGCTGGCTGCTTTCAGCTGGGAAAAAAAAGAAAAAAAAAAAAAGACAAGTTGAACCTTTCCTAACTTCTTCCTATAGAAAAAGAATTTGCTCATGTTCTCCCTTCTCCCTCCACACTCTTTTCTGAACTCTGTGTGACTTAGGGTGTCCTTTGTGGAGGCACTAAGGAGAACGAGGATGACTATGTACACTTAAGAAAAACAGATAGTGACTCTTGGACACCTTATTGCTCTGTACACCAGAAATATTTTACTTCTAAGGGGTGTTTTGCAAATTGCATGGTTCATGTCTGTTTAAGCATGGGAAAAAAAGCAAATGATAGCTCAGTAGCATCCACAGGAGCCATGAAGAAGCAATACCCATCCTCAGCAGAGAGCATTTTATTGGTATCACAGAATCATTTCAATTGGAAGAGAACTTTAAGATCATCGGGTCCAACCATTAACCCAGCACTGCCAGGTCACCACTAAACCATGTCCCTCAGCACCACATCTCCACAGCTTGGAAACCCCTCCAGG
>JANHFX010013016.1:2559-13840 GCA_027560015.1 Chloroceryle amazona | reverse complement strand
AAAAAGAAAAAGAAAAAGAAAAAGAAAAAGAAAAAGAAAAAGAAAAAGAAAAAGAAAAAGAAAAAGAAAAAGAGAAAAAGAAAAAGAAAAAGAAAAGAAAAATTGAAAACAACTGCAACTTTGTTAAGTCAAGGCTCTTTGTGCATTTTAAAGCTTTCATTTACTACCATGTGGTTTGGCAGTGTGCCAACGGAAACAAGGATGTGGATGAACTAGAACACCGTTAGCTGTTGATGCTCCACATCTGTGAAGCGCAGAGGTCTGGATCCCTGATATATCTTCAATTTCTTGGAGTGATGAGCTGTACAGATTGGACTGTGAGAGGTCCTGGGTTTGGAGGGTCAGATTTGCTATGATATGTATTTCTCTTCTGACAGTGATGCAGGGAGGGATGCTATAAGGTGTTAAAGTGTCCCCTGGAACAAAAATTTGATGCCCAATTAGGTTTAGAAATAGTGACAATGAGTTGATGCCCAATTAGGTTTAGATAAAGCTCTTCTCTGTAAACCTCAATTACCTGTGATGCCTTATGACATTCAGCGTTTACAAAGTATAATTACACAATAGTGTCTGACATTTAACGTCTATGGATAATTTAAAAGACTTCTGCTTCAAAAGGGCTGCTCATGAGCAACAGTAATCACTTCAATTAGCTTGGCACCATTACAATGTAACAAGACCATTTGACTGCCTATTAGAACCAGCCAAGCTCTTCAAGTGTGTTAATTTAGCAGTCATTGCTAATTTCTGAGCTTTGCTGCATTTGCATAGGAAAACATAGCCCTGTTAGCCAGAAAGGGAGTTTCATTCCTGCAGCAACTTCCTATTCTTATAGTGGTGTTGTTTTCAGCCAGAAACATATTTCAAACAGTGAACAACTGAGGGAAATAGGGGTTTTTTTGTTTGTTTCATTAAGGGACATTTTCAGAATCTAGATCCAAATTATTACTATAACTTTCAAATTTTTTTTAAGCTTCTCAAGACAAAATAGATCCCTAGGATTAAACAACAAAAACAACAAAGTTTTCTATCCCTATCTTTATGCAGCATTGAAGAATTTGTCCTGGGCAACTATCAGATACCTTCAGGTTTTCCCCAGAATTCATTGAGTCCTCTGTAAAAATTACTGGCAAGTCAAGTTCCTGACTGCGTAAGATGGGAAGAAGGAATAGATGGGGAGCTACATCACCACAGATGTTTTCTTTACAACCACTTAATATATTGTAGGATATTCTGCAAAAGCAGGAAACTTCTGTAAAAATGAAGACTTCTCCAGGGGTCTATCATATCAGCATAGTAATTACTTTTAAACTATTAGGACTAATAAGACAACCAGAGTGGAAAGAAAAGTCGAAGTTATTTGTGCCTCTACCTGAGACTGGGTAGACTAGGATAGCTACTAGCAGACAGTAAGAAAGAGATAAAAGTTCAAAACTTATAAAGCAATAGTTCCATAATAAAAAATCATGAAATAAAATTTAAATAAATATATAAATAAATTAGACAGGGCTAGCTAGCCCTTCTTATGAACAGTCTCGGCACAGATACTACAATGCACATCAATATAAACTGAACAACCCCTTTATAACTTGGAAGATTTCAGCAAGGGGTGGCCAGAATGTGCAACCCTGCCATTAAGTCAAGCATCTCTTGTCTGTGGCTTAAGAGAAAATTCACGATGTCATCACTTTGTTCAGTTAGTGACATTAGGGTTTTTTAAACACTACTGAGTCATCATTTCAGTAAGATAGTATAAATATAGCCTTTATTTATAGTGCTTAGTATTTTTACAAAACAGGTAATGAACAAAGTGAAATACAAAAAAAACAAATCCCTTTAACAAGGAAGTTTTTGACAAAGGGATAGACAAAGAAAGAAGCATCCCAGTGTATCTATATCTAGTGGGGTTTTACTAGATTTGCCCTGACAACAGCAGGGTATACAAAATACAGATGCAAAACACATTTACACTACCTGAATATCACTGAAATCTGGTTTCCTGAAAAGTACCAGGGAATTACAGTGGACACTAGGCTCAACAAGATCCAGGTCTGCATGCTTACAAAAACCCCTAATTTTCTCATAAGACTTCTTGAAATTCCTGTTTCAAGATAATATCATGAAAAAGTTTTCATTATCTTTCTAATATGAGCTACAAGAATTGCCAAAGATGCATATGAAGGTCATTCAATTTCCATGAGCTTCTGTGATGAAAGTTTAGCTCTGACCACTTTAGTGCACCAGTAGGCATTCCTTATAGACAGATGGGAATAACACTGCTAATGATCTAAATGTTTGATGACTTGAAGGTTGAAGGAAAGAGAGGCACATTATAATGCTTCTTTTAAAAACTAAGGTGAGGTCACAGTCCTTGACCATGTGTTAATAGGAACAAGCAATTTCCTTCATATGACAGCACACAAATAAGGGGAAGCACTCCTTAAAATTGCCTTGGAGTTGCCAGGTGGAGAACTCAAGGAAGATTTAGTGGAAGAAGTTTCATTTTGTATTTTCCCTTCATATTAAGTTACCTGTTCAACCAGAGTAAAATTGAGTTGGATGTGTTTCTAAGTTTCAAGAAGCTAATATTAATTTCTATCTTACTTTCAAAGATATCACAGAAATTTAACGAAAGTTCCAGATGAATTACAGGTATAAAGAACATGAAAATTACGCAATATGATCATGCAGGTCAATAAAGATTTGGTTTATGCATACCATACCATACCATTCTAATGCACACCACTGTGCAATAAGATAATGTGTTTGTCTTTTTGCTAAAATCGTAGGTCCCAGCAAATCTTAGGACCAGCCTAAAAACACAATATTCACATAAACTTAATCCAACAACACAAAGTATTAATCTAGAAATTCCTTCCATAGGAAAGTTTTCTGGTATCCCAGAGATGGAAAATGCTTTCTCTTTGATATTCTACCTTCAGCATCAAAGACAAGATATGAAAGCAGAGGAAGAGGGAACAAAACCACATCTCCGCTTATGCTCCAATGATCCCTGTACTGACTGCCCAGTAAATCTGTAAATACACAGAGAGCCAGAGCTGCTGTAAATTGAAAAGAGCCCACCCTTGACCATGTCCAGGATTAAACAGTAGGAAAAGAAAGAGTGAAAGTTTTCTTCCAGTTCTCCAGTATAACAAATACAGCCTGCACAAATTGCAGGGTCTACTCTGACAAATACCATAACAATCAAGGAGGTTCCAGACCAAATTTTCTCCCTCTGCTTCCTTCTTTTATTCTTTTGTAAAGTAATACAACTCTAAGACAGAAAATAGAGAAAAATAAAAAAAAATATGATCAACTTTATTGTACTTTTCAAAGAAACAATCAAAACAATATCTTTTTCTTTAATTCATGAAGGGGAAAAAAAATGGGAAAAAAATATATATTATATACACAGTCAGGAAACAAGAATGGTGCATTTCTAAGGAGGAAAGAAAATACCAGCATAAAACTCATTCATCAGAAAAACTTTTATGAGAAAACGGCATCTGACATATCTGTTCAATATCAGAAATCTTCTTTAATTTGCTCACTGTAACAATTCTCGCAAACTTGCATCTTTTATAAGAGACAAGGCCCATCAGGACGGCATTTTACAAATTCCCCTACTGCCCTTCTGGTGTGTATTTCCACTTATTTCTTACAATAAACTTACCAGTCTGTGATCACTCTTTTCAGCACAATTTTCATGGAGTAATACGCTCACTTCAAGGTCACACTCATTACACTCCACTGAAGTAATTTTTTTGGTGTGGAAGGGCCCTCTGCTTTTCTTGTGGTCCTTGCGCTCACACCGCCAGAACCTCATCTCATCAGAGTAGCAGCTTTCTTATTCCACAGTAATTTCCATGCTGGCTTCTCAAATCTCTCTGTGGACTTTATGAACTTACACCACCTCACCCCTTCCTGGCCTTCAGAAGTGAGGGAACCACAACAGCCAGACTGAGCATCCTGTCAATGGTGCACAGTATAGCATGAAAGACTAAGAAATGAGCCCATACCACGAAAATCTTATGCTTTGCTGAACAGAATGGAAGAGGCTTTGATGAATCTCTGTATGCAATGAACTTTTTACTTCCAGCTCGTTCCATGGGTGAAAGTGGTTCATTGGGCATGATGTTCAAAGGTTTTGCACATCTGTAAAAAAGATGCCAAAAGACCAGACAGATGGGGAGTAAAAGGCGTGAGAGCATTAAATCACTAGACACAGACACAGCAGCAATAGTAACATGGCCCTGGGAGAAAGCTGATGGAGAGCAGACTTTGCAGACAAGCAGTGGCTAGGAAGGGGACAAAGCCATAAAGATGTTAGCTCCTGCTGCGCAGCTCATACTGTACTATGGGAAGCATAACTTCTACATTCTTTTCAAATATATAGGTTCAACAGAAGGGCTTGACTCTGCCTCAAGTTTCTCACATTAGTGTTTTTCCCAAAGCCTAAACTTTAGCTATGCAGAAAGCACCAATGATCAAATGCAAATCATTATATTATTAAATGCCATGGGACAAACAAAATTCTTTCACATTTTGATGGAAACAAAGAAGGATATGATGGGGAGGAGACTAATATCTCAAGTAAAATTTTCCTAGTAGTGTTTTCTGACAGCCATTACTTTCTGTTGCATCTCCTTATTCCTATCACTCCAGCATAGACTCCTTTGAAGGCTCTCAGACTTTGGCACCTGAGAGTCCAAGTCCTCCTCCTCAGGACTTTCCTCAGGACTTTGCCTCCTCAAGAAACCTTTCTGTTTACACTTATTATACTGTATTCCTCACCAAGCCACCATACTGTTTAACACATCTCAGACAAGAACATATTATCTTCCACTCTCCACGTGAGTGGGAGATCACAGAATCACAGAATCACAGAATCACAGAATCACAGAATCACAGAATCACAGAATCACAGAATCACAGAATGGTGTGGGTTAGGAGGGACATCTGGGGATCACCTAGTTCAACCCCCTTGACAAAGCAGGTTCACCTAGAGCAGATTGCACAAGAACATGTCCAGGGAGGTTTGAATGTCTCCAGTGAAGGAAATGCCACATCTCTGGTCAGCCTGTTCCAAGGTTCAAAGTAAAGAGGTGTTTCTTTACATTTAGGTGGAACTTCCTGTGTTCTAGTTTGTGACTTGTCCTATCACTGGGCACCACTGAAAAGAGTCTGGCACCATGCTCTTAACACCCACCCTTTAGATATTGATAAGCATTGATAGGATCCCCTCTCAGCCTTCTCTTCTCCAGGCTAAACAGACTGATGTATCTCCACCATTTCTCATAAGAGAGAAGCTCCTGTCCCCAGTCATCTTTGTAGCCCTCCATTGGACTCTCTCCAGTAGTTCCTTGCCTCTCTTGAACTGAGGTACCCAAAACAGGACACGATACTTCAGATGTGGCCTCACTAGGGCAGAGTAAAGGGGGAGGAGAACCTCCCTTGACCAGATGGTCACACTCTTCTTAATGCACCCCAGAATTTCATTGGCCTTCTTGGCCACAAGAGCACCGTGCTGGCTCATGGTTAACTTGTTGTCCACCAGGACTCCCGAGGCCTTCTCCATGGACCTGCTTTTCAGTAGGTCAACCCATAACCTGTACATGGGGTTATTCTTCCTCAGGTGCAGGACTCTACACTTGTCCCTGTTGAATTTTATAAGGTTTCTCTCTGCTGAACTCTCCAGCCTGTTCAGGCCTTGCTGAATGGCAGCACAGCTTTTTGGTGTGTCAGCCACTCCTCCCAGTGTTGTATTATCAGCAAACTTGCTGAGAGTAAACTCTGCCCCTTCATTCAGGTCATTGATGAGTATGTTGAACGAGACTGGACCCAGTACTGACCTCTGAGGAACACTGCAAGATACAGACCTTTAACTAGACTCGGCACCACAGATCACAACCCTCTGAGCACTGTCATTCATCCAGTTTTCAACCCACCTCACTGTCTACTCCTCAAACCCACACTTCCTAAGCTTACCTATGAGGATGCTGTGAGAGGCAGTGTCAAAAGCCTCACTGAAATAAAGTTAGAAAA
The DNA here is from genome assembly GCA_027560015.1 of Chloroceryle amazona. Taxonomy (NCBI): domain Eukaryota; kingdom Metazoa; phylum Chordata; class Aves; order Coraciiformes; family Cerylidae; genus Chloroceryle; species Chloroceryle amazona. The sequence continues at coordinate 7,792 of JANHFX010013016.1, read as the reverse complement.
CATTCACTGCTCTCCCCTCATCTGTCTAGTCACACTATCATAGAAGGCTATGAGATTAATCAAGCATGATTTCCAATGACGTGATCGTATTATTTTTGCCATCTCAGGGAAGCAGACACTACACAATCCTTATTTTAATTACTTTTCTTCTCCCCATAAGTAAGAATGGTGGCATTTCCCTCTGCATCTGGGGTGTGAAGAGTGACTGTGATCTAGGCCAACACTCCAGCCTCCAGCTGTTCCCAAGCACTGCCCTTTCACACAGCATAAGCTGATGTTACATTCATTCTTCCTGCACAGAAGATATCTGACAGATACCAAAATATTCAAGGGGTCCTGAATGGCAATGGAAACATTCCTGCGAAAGACACAGCCATGTTTCTTTTGCTGAGCAGCCTTAGGCATGCCCAACATTGAGATCAAGAGGAGAGCATTAGGCAATTGTCATGGGCTGATTGATTGCTGTAGAGTCACATCTAACAGCTGACTGGTCTGATAACATGACTTTTACATCCACAGAGCCAGCACCAGGAACACTGGCGGTGAACAATGCTACTAAACCAAATTTTCTACATCTCTGTAGATTTATCCTGCACATGGTTAAGGGTAGCCCAGTGACAAGCCATGTGGAAGGTTTCACCACCATCTTCCCATCAGGAGTCCAAAACACATGACTACAAAATTATCCAAGTGCTAAATAAAACCTCTCAACCTGGTAATAGCCCGTGTTTATTTACTGACTCCTACTCCGTTAAGGCCTTTTCAGCAGCAGACTGGAGAGAAAATCTGTCTTGTTCTTGCCTGCAGGCGTGTTTTGATCAGCTGAAACTTTATCTACACTGACAAGACAGTAGTGAACAAGTGTCAGAGCATTTTTATCCAGATTTCCACCACACTTCAGAAGTACTTCCTGCATTTCTGGGGGCTACAGGAGGGGAAAAAACAACCCAGAAAAAACAACACAGTATTCTGACTTCTCACTTGACTTTGGCTAAACACCCAGTAGCCAGGATATACTATCAGATTAGTCAAAGTCTCATAAAGAAAGACCTGAACCAAAGGCTCTGAGAACATCTCAGGAGGGTGAAGGGGCAGTGTTTGTATGCAACAGCCAGAGAGAGGAAGTCAGACTGGAGCCTATGCTGCCACTGCTCTCCAAAATAAGAAACAGTAAAGCAACAAATAACATCGATTTAATTTAATCACCGTGAGTTCTAAAATCACTACTTCATGTCAGATGAAATATTCAGTGGTTCTCCCAGATCCCTCCTGCTTTCAGCTGAGGAGACACGGAGCATAATTGTCAGCAGGGGTCGCTGCTCAGGGGCTGAGGCAGACTTTCCATCTCTCCACAGTTGATCAACTCAACCCTGATGCGGGTGAATGTGCTCTCTATCATCAGGGGAAATGAAAAATAAATGCACTGACTTTACACCAAACAAACCTGAAACACGTTTTAGGAGGAAAAATACAGAGAATACCAAGACAGGTACAAAACTGAATGGAAATACCTTACAGTCGGCTAGCAGAAAAGTGTAAGGCTGAAGCACCTACCATAAATGCAAGCAAACTCTGTGACAGCCATTGTTGAAAGGGATGGAAATCTGAGGGAAACTGACTTAATACCATTTTATTAATTTACCAAAACAAAAGAAAACATTACCAGAGCAAAACAGTACTTCATCATATACCTATTCTTCCCAGCACACCTTACTGAGGAGAAAAGCAGCCCATGATGAACCGACTTCTACTTTATAGACTTTACTGAAGACACAGTCAAATTCATATACCAAACACTTATCAAAGGATCTTACAATGTGCACAGTTTACACATTAACATAAGATGCCTCTCTAGTCTAGTATATCTTATATGTGTGATGCAGATAGCATGATTTTAGGTTATGTCTCACTATGTAACCCAATGCACACAAGCTAGGATGATTCAAGGGATTTCAAATCCCTTAATAAGTGGGTATTGACAAAGCATAAGTTTTAAATAATATAAATACGTTACTTGTTTTAATATTCTGCTTCCTAAAGATAGATAAAGTGGTTAAGAACACACTGCACTGTATGACTTGCTATTAGATTATTCTGAAATTTCAAAAAGTCTCACACAAGGAGAAGTTGAATGCCTTTAATAAAACTGTTCCTTATAGTAAACATATAGTATAAAATCACAACTGGTATCCATTCCAGCTGTCATCCTATGAGATTGACATTTCATGGGTTAATGCATATAATTTTTATCACATGAAAATGGTAAGGAATCATAAAATTCTAATTTTACCTAACAGCCAACAAATATTTTTAGTAGCATTGAGTCATATTTAAAATTATACTGTTTATAAAGTTGATCCCACAGTAGCCTTTTCCAAGGGAAGTTTCTGTCTGAGATTCCTTTCTGTTTCCTTCCTGGAGAGAAAGAACCAGCTTTTTTGTCCCATGTTTTCCATCTCTAAAAATCTGTGATCCTGTTTTGTCTTTAGCTATCAGCAAAAATGAGGCTAGTGCTTTAACCTTCAGTGATGTTTGTCTGTATTGGATAGCTGGTGGTCCTGTTTAAAATAGGCACAGTTATCAAGGGTCTCATGCTTAACTAATTAGTTGACAGTTGAAATTTGGTGTTGCTAAGTGTAAGATAGAGACCTATAGGGAAAACTCGTTCTATATATGTACACAGACATACGGAGTGATGAACTCCCTAGTTCACTCAGAAAAGGAAAGGCCTTGTTCAGGACATTTTCTGTAAAACATCAATGGTAAGAATCGAAAGTCCAGGAAACCAGTGCAGTGGCAAGCTCCTGGTGTCCAACTGAATGATAAGAACCTAACAGTTTGCTTTCAGAAGGCAAACAAGACCTCATAACCCAGTCACAACATATGAGAATATGAAGGCAGAGCCCTGATCAAACTGAGTCAGTGCATGCAGTCCAAATAACATGTTATCCTGCTCCTGAGTCTTAGAGGAACTAAAAGTAATGTGTCCTATTTGTTAGTTGTCTGACATCAGAAATGGGAAGTTCTCAGGTTAATAATTCATCTGAAGTATGCATTAACATTAGCTGTTTCAGTTCTGGATATCACTGTCCTACCATTTTTGCAATTTATACCAACTTTAGTTTCAAAGTCATCTTTATAACAAAGAGTTTGCAGTTTTAATTAACATAGTATGGAAAGGCATTTTTTTCACAGTTTGTCCACAGTTCAATTTGGCTGTAATAATTTAACTCTCAATCTGCATTTCCCAAACCACTGGGTTTCGTCTCCATTTCTAAATAGATAATTCTACAATCAGCCTCAGACAAATCCAATTCATCCAAATTCAGTCACTGTTGTCAATCAATTAAAAGGAATTTCTTTGTTTTCTCTCTGTTTTTACCACTCAAACAATGTTACGAGAAAGGCCAATGGACTTAAGACAGTGATTTTTCCATTGGATGTTGTTCCCACTTTTTCCTTCCCATAGCCTCACTCAAGGCACAAATAAAGAGAGAAGTGAAAGTGACTTTTTTTTCCAGAGTCAAGTCAATCAGCTGCAGCATGGTTTATGACAGAAGAGGTACTATTTGCCTTTGTAGACAAAACATTATTTATCTCATTAGAGGGATTTTCTGGTTTATTTTATGCAAGGCATTGCAGAACAGGAAAAGCCAGTACAGCTGCAGGCAAAGATCAGATTTTTCCCTAATCCACATCACAATTAACAGCCAGAGCTCTGCCTGCTCAAGTGAACTTCACACTCCCACCAGGCAGAAGTCTGTTAGCATGGTACCATTTTTACTGCTTTCTTGGCAGCAGTCATAAGTGTTTTGCTTTATACCTTGACAAATTGTATTTTAGGCAAGAGAGTAGAAGAAAATAAAAACATGGGGATTTTTCTTCCCCTGTTATATTTTATCCCACCATTTTCACATGTTAATTTTGGTTTCTAAACTGAGGATTACCAAATCTTGCTGGTTTGTCTAATCACACCTGAATATTTATAGCCAGGGAGTCCTTCACTAGCCAGCCATGGACCCTCTCATGTCTATCAGTGAAGAGAAATTTTGCTTGCCTGTCAATAGATATAATAACAGATTGTTGTCATTACCATTATTATTACTATAATATTTATAGCATTACGTACATTTTACAGACAGAGATTCTGCCTTACTCTTTCTGAGCTGAAAAACTTCCAAGAAACTGTGTGTGTTTACACATACAAATACAGTGTGTATATATGTGCAGTATAAACATACACAAAACCACAAGGGAATTGAATCAATAGCCCAAAAACTTCCAAAGGCAGCTAGCCACCAAAACCTCCAACTTCCTGCCAGGAGGGGAGAGAAAAATACAGGGACAGATAAATCTGTGTGAGTGAAGAAGAGCACAGTAAGAAAACTTGGAGAAGGACCAGCCCATAAGCTGCAGGAGGTAGGCTCCCCAACCCGTCACCGTCTCCCAAATATCCCAGCAAACACATCCTCCTGCCTCAAATAGTCTTCCAAGGTGAGAGACACGAAGTGGCTTCTCAAGCACTACAACAAGTAGTATCACCAGATCTGTTGCACAGACAGAAAATTAACATGCATGCTCCCCAACCAACGCTACGTGAATAAACCTGCTGCCTGTCAGCTTGGGTCCTTGAAGGCAGGAGGCAGCAGCTGGGGCAGTCTCTGGTACATGTTGTCTGACAGCACCCTCTCTAGAGGCCTGATATTATTACAGTCCGCACCTCTCTCTCCATGCGTTGAATTAACTTGTTCTGACTGTGTGACAGTTCTGACGACTGCCCGTGTGGATGCAAGAAGCCAGGGTCACATGCTGCTGCATGCATGGCCTGTCACCAACTGTGCCACTAAAACCAGACAAAACCTTGTCAAGGGAGAAAAACTCCTCCTGAGGCAGAGGTAAGCAACTCAACTCATGGCACAGCTTGTGAGAGTTTTGTTCAGTTCAAGGACAGAATCATCTGACAGGAGGGCTGTATGTAGACGGGAAGGTGTGCACATGCACTCAAACACACGGAGAGAGAAAGGCAAAGGCAGACAGGGTCGGCTGCAGGTTGCAAAGACAGGAAAGCTGGCTGTGGCTCAGCTCACTGTCAGCAGGCTCCCAATAAAAGGGGCAAGAAAAAAATACTAATAATTATCCCTGTGTGCCGACATTAAAAAAAAAAAAAAAAAAAAGGAAGAAAGAAAGGGTAAGGGGTGAAAATAAATCTGCTACCTTTTAAATAATTTTCTTG
>JANHFX010013014.1:97585-125570 GCA_027560015.1 Chloroceryle amazona | reverse complement strand
GAGGCTGGGGAAGGGACTGGAGGGAAATTCTGATGAGGAGAGGCTGAGGGAGCTGGGGTTGTTCAGCTTGGAGAAGACTCAAGCGGGACCTCATCACTCTCTACAGCTACCTGAAGGGAAGTTGTAGTCAGGTGAGCGCGGGGGTCAGGGTCTTCTCCCAGGCAACTAGTGACAGGACAAGAGGTTATGGCCTGAAACTGCATCAGGGGAGGTTTAGGTTGGATAGCAGGAAGCATATGCTCATGTAAAGGGCGATAGAACACTGGAATGGACTGCCCAGGGAGGTGCTGGAGTTGCCATCCCTGAAGGTGTTCAAGGAAAGATTGGATGTGGCACTTAGTGACATGGTTGAGCTGATGTCATGATGTTGAGTCACAGGCTGGACTTGATGATCTTGAAGGTATATTCCAGCCTCAGAAATTCTGTGATTCTGTGATTCTATGCCTTTCTCAATCTCATTCTTTCCAGTGTAACACAGGTTACACTGTGAAAATGGCATGCCACAGCAAAACAACTTCACAGTTGTCTCCCTATAACAGAGGTATCATCTTTCTCTGGTGGGAGGGTGAAAATGCCTTAAAGCAAACAGGAACTTGAGGTCCTTTACCCTTGGGTTGTACAGTACAATCTCCTTACTGTCCCACATATTGAACCTAGTATAGCTCTGTTTGCACTATCATAACTGTAAACTTGTTAATGGATTTAAATCAGCCACCATTCCCCACTCCAAGACAGATCATAATCACCACACTCAACATTTCTAGTAGGAAAAACCAATCTATTCCAGAGAATTACTGATCTGAGCATGCTTGCCATATACTAACAGTTCTGTTTTCAAAAGTGATATACCAGCCATAATTTAAATACATATACCAAATGCCCTGACACTAATAGCAACACTCAGTGCTAGACTATAAATACTTGAGGTCTGATTCAGTTTTCCTTTTCACAAATGTGACACAGGTCTGCCCAGAATGGCTTGTTTGCAGAAAGGTCTATTAAGTGGCCATTAAAAAAAACAACAATAAACCAAAACTAAAATGGATATTGCAGATTTTTGCAAAATTTTATGGGAATAAAAAAAAAGTGAAAGGTAATATATAGACTTAAGAGTATCACTTACCTTCCCTCAACCCCGCCAAGCTTTTCCTATGCTTCAGTGGGCTCAGTGGTGGCTGCTGCATCACCAGCATGCAGCATGCTGGATCATCACTTGAACAGGAGCCAGCCATAGCAAGGATAGACTCATGGGCACTAAATAGAAACAAGTCAATTTTGAGGTAATTACATGTTGAATGCCCTTCTTAACCTGCAGCTGTTGGGGGCACTCAGCACATATGGTTAAGGTTGATGAAATTTTTAAAGGCACTGAAATTTATAAGGTTACCTTGGCAGGTCACCCAGCTTGAATGTTGCTTTTTTTTCTTGATAGTGTACAGAAACAGCTTAGAGCCAGACTATACTGTTTACTGACTGCAAAAGGGGAAAGCAGTCATGCTGCATCAGGAACTGCTCAAGGACCAAAACTGAACCAAATTCCTCAGTGCTCCAGGGCAAAAGACTGAGGGAGAAGTAGAAGAAAGACAGGAAGATGTATTCATTGCAAGCTTTAAAGCACAGTATCACTGTCCTAGTTCTATCCAACCCTTAGCCCCAGCCTCAAAAGATGGAAGCATGTGGAAAGACACTGCTTCCCTTTCTGGCTGCTACATGCCTTTGGATGTGGGTAGCTTCTGCAGTGAGTAGGGGCACTCTTTATGGCCCTCAGACTATTTTTTATCTCAGTGAGAAATTTTGACAGTTTGTTGTTTTTTTTTAATGGAAAATTCCTTGAGAAAGATAACTTTTTTTTTTTTAAAAAAAAAGAAACACACCAACAGGAAGGGATTAGCTTACAGAATCTTGACTGCTTTTCATTCCTCTTAGATTTCTGTCACACATCTCATGACACCAGGTCTGTGGCATAAACTATAGCTGAAGCAAGTAGCCTTAGAAGGATGTTATTTACCTAAAATGTACTGAAGTCAGTTGGGGTTCATTGTGCCATTCCCCACTGTCACAGAGCTGAACCTTTGGCTTTAGGAGAAGCCAAGCACTGAAGAGCTGCCAAGACCCAATAAGCCTTTGTGGTCTTGACAGTGCCAGGAGAATTCCCTTCTTTTACTTATCAATCTGTCTTATGCCCTGCTCCGTAATGAAGTAGCCATGACTCTGCTTTAAAAAGTTCACTTGCAAAAGAAAAAATATGTTCTACAATTTCCTTGCTTTTTATTTTTTTGAGTCAGTCTTAAAACTGTTGTCTGTTGTGTACCTAACAACAGGTTTTACAGAGAGACCTGTACAATGGATCATGAGTCAATAAGACATTAGTTGAACTGTGAGTAATGAACAAAGTGAGAAGTCATTTGACTTGAAGGATCTGAAATGATCTTCCCCAACAAAAGGATAAAAGGATGTGGCTCCTTTGTATTCATCACTCCACGTTCAGTGTTCAGCTCCGGTGTTCAGCCCTGTACAACACAAGTTCAGTGTTATTACAGAGTATTTCCATGCAAGTGACTGTGGAATTGCACTGGCATTTTCAGAGAACTGATCATGATAAATGTGTTGCAAGCTTCCTTACAGTTTCTTAACTCTTAATGAGTAAAAATGTAGAGCTGGGTGATTCACAGATGTAAGCTTTGGATATTCGAAGTTTGTGTTAAAAGAAACCATAATAGTAGGACTACCTTACTGAGTCCTTGCCACTTACATTCCTTCATAACCTGACACAACAAGATGTAAACAGACCTGCTCTTTGGAAATCTTACTCTTTTTGTATTGAAATTAGCTGCAAATCCTTGATCAAGTACAATGGCGTAAACAGTGAATAGCAGCAGTCTGCACTCAGAAGATGTGGCTGAAGTACATAAAAATCTTCACTAGAAGCCAGAATTATTGAAAGAGTTGAAGGCAAAAAGAGGTTATGCAAATGCATGGCACTAATACTGAGGAGTACTTACAGAAAACTCAAGAACATTCATCTTTACAGGCAGCTGGTCCCGTTGAATAGCTTCATGGCATTGCAGACACTTTTAACAGACACATACTGGTTGCATGACTCATAAAATTAGGTAAGTAAAGTACAATTAGACTGATACGTACGCATACTGAAATCTCAACATCTGTGCATTTTGACATAACACAGAACTTGAAAGAATTAAATGAAGCCTTAAACATGGCAAGTCAAAAATCACCTATGTAATTGTCTCTTTTGGAAGACCAGACTCATTTGTAGTGCTGTGCTGATCAATCTTGCAACAGAAGAACTAAAAACCAGATATAATAGGCAAAGACATCTCAGCCATTTGGAAGGAGGTAAAAAGACCTTCATACTTAGAAAAGGAGGCTGAGTTATGAATTTTGCACATGTAAAACTTTAACTATGATAAGTGTAGGTCATATGCACAGGGTAGCAAGCAGAATCACCACGTATTAACCAGAAAGTGTATGGGAATCAACTTATGTTAATACTTTCTATGTAAACTTTATTACAAGTCACTCATCCCACAGCGGGACTACTGAGAGCAGACTAATGTAATTTTGAAAAGGAAGCCAAGCTTCAGATGTCTATACTGACTGATGGAGGTTAGTCATTCTGGTTATTCTGCTATTAGATAGCTTTATTGCAGGTCTGTAGTCATAAGGAAGAAAGGGACAGTGAACCACTGCTGTGACAAAAACGCCATGTAGGGGTTTCAAGAGGCTTTCCTGGGTAAAATGCATTTAAAGTACTTTCTCCCACAACAGCTCGAAGAGATGTGTACTAGAGTACTTTACATTATGACCCAAAAGTAATAACAGTGTTCACCAGCTATGTACCTTAAGACCACATCCTGATACACTCTTTGAGGTATAAATTAGACTGCACAATGCAGTGCAGTCCAGCTGGGGCTACAGGAAATAGAAAGTAGCATGCTGCCTACCGATGTGTTGTTATTACTGGATATGACTAAGGGTATCTAAAAAGGGAACCAGCTATATTGTCAATCTTAATACAGGTGAATTAAAAAGGACTTCCTGACTCAAATGCTACAAATAGTTATGAGGGACCTGCTCCAGTCTCTAAAGCCAGTACAGGTCTCCCGACTGAAAGAGCTAGTAGACAGGCTTGTTCCTCCAACCCCTCTGAATGGATTTGGGATTTATGTTGCTGTGACTTGCCAATTCAAAAGATGGAACACAAATGAGCCTTTCCCACTCTGTAACCTCCAAGACAGTACTTTCTTTATTTGGGTAATGCTTTACAGTATCTTTGACTGTGAAGGTGGAAGGGGAAAGGAGCTAAAGTGAAGAGCCTTCTCTGCTCTCCTGACTGACTGGGGCAGCAACACCAGGTCCATGCAGGGAAGAAAATTAATCTAAGTAGGATAGCAGTGAGTGGTCATTCCCTGGAAACATGAGCCATCTTGTGAACTAAGAGAAGATTAGAGAATTCTTCCCAAGTCAGTCAAAAAACTTGAGGGAGATGAGTGTCTACCAGAGAAAGTCTCTGCTGAATAAAAGAACACATCACTCATTATCAGTGAGTGGGGCAGCAGGCTTGGAAGAAGTCAGCCAATGATTCTGTCTGAGAGGGATCACCTTGGGAAGATAAAAGACAGAACTGAATGAATTGGGAAAGTCAGTTACTTTCATACAAACTTAAGTCTAGAGAGGAAAGGAGAGAGTAAGCCTCATGGTTCAAACTCGTGTGACTTCTGTAATGCCATCCCTCAGCGTCAAAACAGTGTGCTCACTTGGCCCAAATGTTGCATCCAACATTCAGCATCTTCCTTACACACAGAAAAGTCAGACTGCAGTGACTACTGATTTCTGCCAAGGAAACAGTTAACACTAAAGCACACCTAGTTTTAGTTAAAGTTCTCCTGCTGTCTACAGGAGCTAATTGCAATCACAGACTTCGTCCTTTCCCAAAGCACTAGCAATAGGTAATGGAAACATTTGTCATAATTATCCTTTCCGAAGAAGCACAAATCAAATAAAATCACCACAACACTAGCTGTCTTGAAAAGGTATCAAGATGATCTATTTATAAATGTTGATATATAGCTAGAGAGTAAGATGAAGCACTGCCTGTGCCCACAATATAGTCCTATTCGCTAATCACACTGGGATACCATTAATACCTTCTCCTTTGAAGAACTGGGCAGAAGGAAAGCAGAGAAAAAGGAAGGCTGTAAAACCCTTCCTGCAGCAATCTTATGTAGGGGGACTATATCTGTGTCCTGTATGAGGCACTTCAGCAGACCCATATGTTGTTACTATTCCTTTAACCATCCTTTAAGTATTCGAACTTCACTGCTAGTGTGGGAAGTGTGTGACAGATCCACAGTATTTCCAGGAATGATACAAATGAATGACATTCTATTCAAACAGTTTAGACAACGGTGATAAAAATAAAAAAGTATGCTAGAAAAGAAAGAAACGTGTGTGTCAAAAAGCTACCTGTAGCTTGAATGATGGAGGAATAATTTAGAGGGTGCTGTTAGAGCAGCAGAATTCAAATGAATGTCAGGAAAGTTGGAGGCTAACATGCTCATAATTCCTTTGATCACAACATTTCATAGTATTTAGCATGTGATGGAGAGCTTTCACTTATGGTAAGAAAAGTAGGGTACAAATTATTAATAGTTCATGTCATTCATCAAATGTTGAAAATTAACAGGAGGTAGAGCAATGGCTGTTTAGAAAGTTATCCTCAGGAAGTTTTGAAGCAAGATCACATATAGCCTAAGCTGCTAAAATCCTTTTAAAAGATAATACAGGTTAGCAATGCCACCTCAGGGCAATCTCCTAGAAATCTTCCAGTGATGTAGAAAGAACAAATCCAGCATCCCAGCTAGTGCTCTGTCATTTCAGTAGTTGATAGTGTTCCAGGTTTCCAACCCCACAAACAGAAGTTGTCAAATTTGACTTCCATGTTACAACAACTGGAGAATGACCTGCTTTTGCTGGAATTGAGTAGGAGTCTCCAGATAGCCTGAAAACTAGCAAAGATGTGAGGCTGGCAGAAAGACAGAACCAACTGAGAAATTAAAACCAAAAATGAAACCAATCAAAAAACCCACAACCCAAAGCAAGGTGAAACTTGTTGCTTGATCCATATCCTATGAGTTCCCTGGGAAGCCTAAGCACTGGAGTGGAAAAACCCATGTATCTCCTGCCCAGAGCCTGGTTCTCAAACACCATGATTTTAAGTCTAAAGAATCAGGCCAACACCATCTATCTGCCATTTAAGCAGCTGATTAGAAAACCCTGTTAGGTTAGGAACTGGATGTGAGTTCTGGTGGAGATATCTTGGACAGTCATTCACTGCACTCTCCCATACTTAATGCTATTCCTGACAGATATTTATCCAGCATATTCTTGAAGAGCTCTAAAAGCTCCATCTATTTCTTCATTATCCCTACTGTTGCAAATCACCTGCAGCTGGCACAAAATACCAGTTCCTTCCCCAAAACAGAGACTAAGCTTGTTGAAAACCTCCACAGGTGCACTTAGATATCTGTGTTTACTTGTACTTCTTAGAAGCTCACCTACTGCTAAGCATTTATAAACTAAAAAGAGCGGTAAGTTAACCATGACTTACATTTTAAGACTGTAAATAACTACTCAGACTGGCAAAGAACCTCAAGTTGCACTTTAACTATATAGAAAAATCACTTCATCCATGAGCAATAAGCAGACACCACTGAGATAAAATGCACCATCTGCTCAACAGAACTCCAAGACACTACACAACAGTTTATGATAAAAGTGAGATGCCAGGAGGAAAGCAAACTGATTTAAAAAAATTCTATATGTCTATTACTCAACAGTTCCTTCTGTGTAATTCTAGTAACACCTGCTTTCCTTGGTGTCTAACATCTCCTTTTTATTCCTTTTAGTTCTGCCTAACCAAGAGAGTTACAGCAGCAAAACTCCAGCTCTGGCCAGCACATCATCAAAGGAATTGTTAATTAAACTGCAAGGGCAGATTGAAACCTCACTGTTCCAATATAATCAAGTAAATAACTTTTGGAACCTGACAAAACTGAGCTGAAAGCGATTGAAAAAATATATTTCAACTTTATTTATTTATTTTACTTCCCTCTTTTAGTAGATAAAACTGATCCTGTGAAATCTGCGCGAGTTCTGGCATCAGTTTCAGAAGAATTTCGGGGTTGGGTCACGAAGACTGCAGTTTTCAGCAGAGTTTGGCAAAGGCGTACAGACTAACATGGAATTTGTATCAGGGGCCTCAGTTAACAGTTACAGAAAAGTTGAATTGAACCAGCTGTGGTCCGACCAAACGTAAAGTTGCATCAGTAAAATCAGAATAATAAATTCACCTTCTATGGATGTTATTCTAAGCACATCTAGCAATTTCTTGAAGCAGGTTGAAAAACAGTGTAGTAATAGAAATTAGCAGTCATACTGGAAAGACATACTGGTTCACACATACTCAAAACTGAAACAGCTATATTGGTACAAAAATCTGTCTAGATGACACCCTAGATTACAAGGTGTAAGAAGATGCTTATTTAGTTCTCCACACCACTGGCACTTCATAATTCTTACAACTCATTGGGAAAGATGGAAAAAAAAGGCAGTGCACCTTTGGAGCTCTGAGCAACCTGCCCTAGGTAGAGGTGTCCCTAGTTGTGTAGGGAGGTTGGACCAGATGAGGACCTCTAGAGGTTCCTTCCAGCCTAAAACATTCTATGATTCTATGAGATTGACCTTTAGGCAAATGGATTACTCATCTAGAGCTTGCAAGGGTCAAGCTGCTACACCAAAGAATTTAATATGCAGGGAAAGAGCTCCAGCATTGAAGAGGCACTCTGGGACAGCCAGTGCCCCACAGTGTGTGTGTGATAACGGCCCAGCTTGCTGTGTAACAGGAATACAGGCTAATTTAGTGGGCTTCAAGAGAAAGGTTAAGACGTTTACGACCATGAGATTCTTATGCTATCTCTGGGGATGGAGACCTGATGAGCTGACACACCAAAGAGCCGAGGGAGAGGGCCTTGTGAAGTTAAGATGGTCCTATTTCAGCTACAACAACAAAAGCAAGCAGCTTTGGCACAGATTTTGAAGGCTATAGTGTCCGAGTGAAGATCTTTGCCCAATTAATAGCACAATGAATATTAAGGTATACACCCTAAATATGGTAATGAGCCTAACAGGGTACATGCTAAGCATATATGACTATGTTACTCAACTCTCCACCCAAATCATGCTAAATATCACATAGAAAGCAGGGACAGATGGGATCAGGATACGAAAACTCACAAGTGGTATACCACTCTGGAGGGGAGAAGACTGCAGGTCTGGCAGAGACGTCGACGAGCTGTACTCCTCTTCCTCCACCCAAGACAGGGATGCCTTCTTGGTAAGAACTGTGCCTTCATACATGGCATAACTTTTGCTAGCATTCCTATTACATATTAGCACTATTACAAAGGCTTGTGCCTCTGACTTCGTTGGATGTTACCGAGGCGAATTATTGAGCTCGAATTTTGCAGTCAGTGCATTTATCAATAGCAATTCCAAATCTATTGTATCTGTTGCTTTAATAAATGAAACAATCTGGTTTCAACTCTTACACCATCTCTGTAAAAGTCATTAGTGGGGCTCTGAAAGAGGCTAATGTTGACTTCTCAAAACCGCTTCAGTGCAGGTCCTTGGGGCTCTGGCAGGTGAATGTCAAACTCTTAGTCTTTCCACAACAGTAAGACTGGCATGCTCAGCAGGCTTGCGTTACGTGACAGTGTGGAAGAACAGAGGTAGGAAGACCTGACTAATGCATTCATGCACTTATCCAGTGAGGACATTAAGTACCATGTTATTACACATACCACAGACTGCCTCTTCTGTTTTGATCTAAACTGTTTTACTCAGGTTTTACTGGAACTTGTATTTTCACTTAAAAATACTGATTTTTTGATGAGTGAACATTTTCTGATAAATCACAACATATTCTCAGTCTCATTTTAGAGGGGTACATGTCACATTCTGAACAGTCATTACACTTCCTGGACACCCTTAGATATTTTCCCATTTAAATGCTAACTAGGGGTGATACTGCCTACTTAGAAAAGTCAAATGAAGTCATAGCCCACATTACTATAACAGCAGTAAAAGGGCAAGAAAATGAGAAGCTGTGCTATTAAACATGACAAAAATAATAAATGTTGTAGAGTTTGCAAATGGGCTGGGAAATATTTTGAAGTGCAAGCATTTTTCTTCCCAGTCTAGAAGAGAGCTTGGTAATGAGGAGCAAGGAGCCAGAAGCAGACACGTTGCACTGAGACATGCTGGAATGGGTGGACCTTCCCTGCCTGCTTACCGCAGGTTAGGCAAAGAGTGTAATGCACTCTGCAGTATACTCAGGATGAAAAAACTAATGCCTACTAGAGGACAAGGCAGATTTCAAGGAGACACTGGCACTTTACACGGAAGATACTGGGATTTTGCTATACTGATCACTTTTATAGGAATGGCTGAAAGTAGTTCTCAAGGTCTTTTATAGTCAAGTAATAAAAATACAGAACTTTGTGAGAAAATGCTCCACCGTAGCTGCAAAATGTACCTGAAGTCAGGGGAAAAAAAAAACCAGTATTTTTAAAAAAGAATGAAAAAGATGTTTTTTCTTCCGAAGGAGTTATAGATCATTTTATATTAAAAAAAAAAAAAAAAAAGAGAGAGAGAAGAAAGAAGCCCTTTTAATTTTAATACCGTCCTTGCTTAGGTACATCCTTACAGCTTAGATTTACCCTCCCACGATAAAGACTGCTTGCTGGTAGCTGGCACCAGGTTGATCAAGTATTGTTTACATCCTGGCCTTGCTGCAAGTTATGCTGAACTAATCCACTTAGCACTCAGCTATCCATCTGCTGGCCTCAACCTGCCCCTTCATCTCTTCCTCAAAGGAGAAGACAAAACCTCATTATGCTTACTCAGGCTAACCCCACATTCATCATGGGAGCTCTGGTAGGTTGGGTACTGTTTCCCTCCTCGCACCTTATAAATATGTGATGAGTCCCTGAAGGTGAGCAGATATAATTCTCTCTGATAAGACTTTCACAGTGGGGACTACGCCTTGAGCAGACAAAATACCTCCTGTAGAGGCAGTTCACTCCCTGGATGGAGGAAAAGAATATGCAAAATGCAAAATAAAGGCCAATCCATATGCTATATTTTTATCCATTTAAATAACATGGAGAAAGAAAACCCCCAAAAAAGCTGCAATGGTGCAAGCTTCTGCGCAGACAAACCCCAACACTGATACAGTCAGCAGAGGAGAGGAGCAGCCACTTGCACTGAAAATAAACATCAGCTACTCTCTCCACCACTTTCCACAGTTACTTTTAACTAATTCACTCAGAAACCATAACGGCCCATCTTGTCGTGGCAGACTTTAAATTGGCTCAAACATTTACAGAGTTTAATGCAGCCACCCAAACATTTCCATTTAGACAAGCAATGTGAATGCAGCCAAGACAGAGCCGACAGACGCAAGGCACAGGATTTTCCTCAGAAACAAGTCAAAGGCTGGGAATTAAACTCCATGAAGAGCCACTAATGACTACAACCCACACCATCCAGGAGCAAAGCACGCTTCACTGGCACTGCCCTCAGAAGCAGCAGGTGTACAAAGCTGCAGCATACTCACTTATTAAACATAAACCAAGCCAGAGCAGGCTTTTACTTTTTCCTGCAAGAAAAGGAACGTGGAAGGAATGAGACATGATACAGGCAACTTGGTGTTCTCTGGGAAGTAGTAGGGTGCTGTAATTCAGATGCCATAGCTTTGAAAAACTGGAGCTTCAGCAGAGGAAGAGACAATTCAGTTGATACAGCACTTTATTTTTAATTTGCTATCATGCAGTGGCTAGTGTATTCTAGAGTTGTGCACAACTTATTCTAAAGTTTGTTTTTACACATACACACTCCTTGTTTTCCTGTTATCTACGTCAGTTTTCCAAAATATTGCATTATTATTCCACACGTTTTGGTGTTCTCTACAAACGTGACTGGTTTCTTTGTTTCTTCTTCCATGGATTTGATGAATGGTGGCTTTACAATCCCTCTCCCCATAGCTGTTCACGTTAATGGAGTCTGTCTGTACTCCCTGCTCCTCTTAACATTGTTCTTAGAACATGGAACATGTCCTTTTTTCAGTTCTCACAACTCTGGCTTCATGTTGCAAACCTGAATATTTGGTGCAGAGCCAAGATATTTTCTTTTGTTGTTTGAGACTGACTGAGGAAGCCTTTTTTGGCTCCCTGTAGAGGTAGGGATGTGCAGATAGATGCTCTGAAGCAGTGTGTTTCAAGACTACAGAGCTTTGCATGTGTCACTCTGAAATTTAACAGCCATCTTGCCTCATGGCATCTTTGGACCCCTTCACCTCAACTCCTGTACTTATTTTAAATGAAAGAAGCTTCACTTTCTATTAGATTTGATCCACTTCATAACAAATCAAAATTAATGTAGGCTAAGGAAGCCAGAAAAAATCAGAAATTAATTTCCAGCATCTCAACATAGGGCCTCTAGGGAAATTACTGGGCTTGGTCTCCAAGACTGCTACGAGCTGCTAAGACTTCAGTGGACAAAATGTTGTGACTGCAACTAAAAGGAAACATCTGAAAGAACACAAATACCCTGCTATGATTTAGGTTTAAACAAGGACATAGACATTAGGAAAGGATTTGATTTGTGGTAAACATGAAAAGAAATAAAACCAAGTGTGTGAGTTGCTATTTCACGACCCACTGTGCAAATGTTGCTGTAGGCACTCTGGGTTTTATTGCTCATTAGTAAATAATCAAGTTAAAAATAAGATGGTTGGGAAACTGCTGATTGATGAGGAATAAAAGAATATGACACAAACATCTGTCTCCCAGTCTAATATGTGTTCATAGAGGAAGACATTGCTAAAGCACTTGAATGCTCAATGCACTGATGTGATAGAGATTGCACTGGGAACATTGTAAAGCAGCTACGGCTGCCATTCCCATAAGGCGAACGTTCCAGAAATGCAGGTCCTCATTATTTACTTTCAGAGTGTCGTTAATCCCTAAACGCTTCTACATGGCACAATTTTTTTTTCCATATAAAGCTCTGTTCCAAAGCTCCCTGGCTCTCAGGCTCTTGCTTGTAGATTTGAATCCCTCCTTTACTGGAAAAAAAAACTTTCCCAGCTACACACTTTTCTTTAAGAAAGATATATTGGAACAGACTGCCCAGGGAAGTGGTGGAGTCACCATCCCTGGAGGTGTTCAAGAAACATCTAGATGTGGCACTTCAGGACACGGTTTAGTAGTCATGATAATATTGGGTAGATGGTTGGACTTGATGATCTTAGATGTCTTTTCCAACGTTTATGATTGATTCTATGATATCCCACATAGGTATCCCTACTTCATTAAGGAACTTCCCCGACAGAGAGGGAGCAACATAAGAGACTCTTTCACTAAGGTATCTCCTTCAGGGGCTTGCTCTGCTAGGCTTCAGCCCTACAGAATTAAAATCACTGAACTTAATACTCAATCACTGAACTCAGTTTTACTACTGAACTCAATAATTCACGGAATTTATATCCTCTATCTACTGAACTCAATTTCTAACCTCCAAAGAGGACAGAAATGCTATTCCTCCCAGATGTCACCTGCACCCTTCTCCTTTGGTCTACCTTCACAGAGAGAAGAAAGGCTGCATTTCAATGCCCATCTCTCTGTATTACTAAAACAATAATGATTACACACAAAGACAAAATAGGCTCACCCATTTCCCCAGTTAAATATCAAAATACTGAGCCAGTATCTAGCACTGTCAAACAGCCTGTCCTCTGAGCTCAGTGATTTTTGTTTTCCATACTTTGTGAAATAAATATGAATAAAACTACAAAACGGAATAAATCCATCCTGTAACAGATGCAAGTAATTTTCAAGATTTTAGCATTTACCCCAGATGATAGTACGCTTATTCAGACTTTTAGCAGGCTGATTTCAGCCAGAGTGATACGTGAAAAGGTACCAATTTTAGATTTAAAAGGTCTACCTGCATTCCCTGGCAACACTACTAAAAATGAAATGCATTTATATGAGAGTTAGAGAAAAAAATGCTGGTTACTACTAAAAATATTAAAATTAGGCTCAAAAAGAACCTTGATTTTGATTTTATTTTTAGTTAAATAATCAGTAAGGGAATGAAACAGAAGCAATATTTTCAGAATTTAGTCAGAGTATAATGCCATACCACACAAAACTCCCACTGAAAAATAAATGCATATACACTGAAAACTCTCTTAAAAGAATATAAATGAAGCCTGCTAACAGATAAGTGGAAACAGTATGAAACAATGACAAATAAAGAAGAGTTCAGAATGGTGTAATACCTTGGATTTATAGAATCATAGAATCATTAAGGTTGGAAACAACCTGCAAGACCATCAAGTCCAACTATTTACTAAACATTATCATGACCACTATACCACGTCCTGAAGTGCCACATCTAGACATTTTTTGAACATCTCCATGGATGGTGATTCCACCACCTTCCTGGGCAGTCTGTTCCACCGCCTCACTGCTCTTTCAGGAAATAAATTTTTACTAGTATCAACCTAAACCTCCCCTGGCACAACTTAAGCCCATTTCCTCTCATCCTAAATGTGCTCTTTTACAACTTAAAACCAATAAACAATGCACCAATTTCTAATTTAACATATTAAATTGGGAATAGCATGCAGCTAGATCAGAGGAATTGAAAAGAATGGGCAGAAAACAGTACCTAGGCAGAATCCAAGAGATAAACATCTAAGAGAAATATGGGTCACCGGTATACAAAAAGAAACAGAGGTGGCAAAAGTGGGACTGAAAGTAGAGGCCAGAAGAGAACAGCAAAGTAAGATTAATTTGCAACACAACGTGCTTGCAGCGAGGGCACAGCAAGTTTGACAATTTGTCCAGCCAGAGCAAACACTGTGAAGTCTGCTTGCTAGGGCCAGGGAGAAAATACGATAAACAGACATTTGGAGAATCTACACTTCTTAGTCTTTATGTTGCAATAACTACATTTGGTAAGGCATTGATGTAGTATTCACAGCCTTCACCAACTCGGGCCCAGACAGCCCTATACAGTACAGCCCATACATGTACAGGGTGTGCAAAGGTCCACTCAGACTGGTGCTGCAGACACCGGTTTTCACTAGTCCAGTTTGGATTAATCTTCTACTCTACAGAGAAGTTGCACAGCTTCAGAAAATACCTATGAATTAAAAAAGATTAGGTAATGGGCATCAAGTCATGCCTTGAATAGCACTATCACTACATTTCCACCAAGATGGGCAGTCGTTTACTTGAAAGAGTTGGGAATAGGAACAATAAAAAAAACCAACTGGGAATAGGACTCCATAAAACAGCTACCCCAAAGCACTGGTAACAGCTTTCAGAAGGTCATACAAGGGAGGCAAGCACTTGGCACTAACTCTCCCAAGCAGGCCTTGACAAGGGGCCTCTTCATCTACACATTTTCCACACACTACCAGTCACCTCATGTCCCAGCACAGGATGATATAGTCCCAATATTTCCAATTTACTGCCGGGCCCAGAACCTTGGCTGTCTGTGGACAAATACAGCCCCACTGGCAAGAAATACCATCGTGACTGTTGTCTGCTCCAGAGGAAAAGCAGCATAACTGAGACATTATTAATTCATTCAAAGGGTTCTTCCCAGTACACCTGCTGCAGGCACAAGGTAATTTTGTCACTATGGTGTGTTGCAGTGCAGGTTATTTGAACTAAAAAGTGATGAGTTTGGTCAAGCAAGTACTATGATATCACTGAGAAACAACATAGGCAGTAATTAAAGCTCTAGGTCCATGGCCATATGTAAGCACTGGTGGTGTAAGCATTGACACAAGCACTGCATCATAGTCATGTCATCTGCATTATGCAGACAAGAGGGTGTGGTGGTCCTTCCCAAGGCGGGGGCTTAAAAGGCTTCACAGGACATTCTCCCCTCAGAAGACTTCGCACTACATTTGTAGTGGAGATGTCTAGCCAAGGAGACCAAACTATATCTATTCTAAAGTAACCCTCTCAAAAGATCTGTAATGAAGACAGGATGAGCAATGTGTAATGCAATCATAGCTGATGAAAACATCAATTACATAATTTAAATTGCTTAGGAATATTTGCTAGGAAGTAATGTTGCATAAAGAGGGAAATTGAAGAGATGACCCGAAAAGTTTCTTTTTTGGTTTTCACCAGTCAACATGCAAAACAGCTCACTAACTGACTGGGACCTCTGCTGTAGCCAAGAACATCTGAAGAAAAAAATATATATCACTTACAACTACACTGTAGAAAATTAAATTAGAAGATCTCAACAATTACAAATGATAATTCTCAGGAAGCTAAAATGTACAGTGTAATCAAATAAAAGAGCTGCTAACTATACCTTCTCTGTACCAGCTCCTGACTCAAGATACAATCCATTCAATAATACCTTGGGAACCTGAAACCTCTCGTTACTTGAGAGAAAACCATAAAAAGTCTTGAAGAGCCTCACAAGGGAAAATCCTCCTAATCCTACTGAAAGCATGGAAGTTCTTTCCTCAGCTTTTCTGCTAGTACATTTCTACCTTTTAAACTTTTCTTACACATATGAAGAAGCCTTGTCTACATTTGACAAAAGTGTCGCATTTTGTGAAGCCAAAAGGCTTAAAAGTGTCTTGACCCCACAGACAGGGTCTTGCAATGGTCCTATCCTGATATTTTAATGACTATTTCCTTTTATTATTCACAATTTCCACATTTTATATTGCTGCATTTTGTTTTGTTGCTACTGTACTACTTTCTGATGTAGTGTGAATTACCTAAGTTTTTTCCTGTTCCACACTTTATCGTACAGACAAAGGAAACATATCTGTGTCTATTTTGAGATTATCTTCTCAAGGTCAGTTTCCAAACTTCTACTGTTGTCAGTCACCCCAGAATGCACTTATGCACAATGCTTAACTTTAAGCATGATAATCATCCCACTGTATAGTAATTTCCATAATGAACTCAGAGTAAAAACTCTCTCACCAGCTGCCTCAAAATTAAGAGACATGGAAGGTCTCAAATCAACTGTCCAAGTTGATAAATTCATTACCACTCTCTTTTAAAAATCTGTATTTACTAAAGCAAAACTACTGCAGTCTTTGGAACCCTACTGTCAGCATCCTTTACTTCTGAGATTGTCATTTCCCTCCAGTGAATAAAGTCCAACCACCAGAAACTGAGAGGAGTTATTAGTGGTGGTTGTGCATATGCTTTGTATTAATAGAATCAGTTGCCCTGAGGAATTAGCCATCTATATTCATGAACTAAATGCAGTAGTATTCACTGAGCAGCTGATGACAGCACAGTTGCAGAACAGGTCACTTCTTGTATTTGGGAAGACATCCTTGCTATCCATGGCAGCTGAAGGATATTCTCTATGGGCCCCATAGTGTTCCACCCAGACCCTTTTCTCCTTTCACCAGTGCTTCAGTCTCTTTCTCCACGTAACTGTGATTTTAACTAGTATCACTAGATTGAAATATGTTTCATGGCGACAAAAAAAGACCAAAGAGAATTTATTTAGGGAACATACATTAGTGACTAGTAAGGCAAAATGTAAACAGCAGGTGGCTTTTGAAGGTATATTTGATGTCTTTCATATCTTAAATGCTATCTTCAAGCCAATCTACTGTAGCAAGATTACATTATCAACAAGGGGTTCAGCAGTTGTCCTCCTCTCAGCTAAAAGTTTCAATGTTCATTTATAGATCCATTTGAATACAGTGATATATTCAACACACAAAAGGAGCAAAATACCAATGAACATTTACAGAACTGATCTGAGATAATAAAGGAAGGAAGCAGCACTGTATGGTCAGGTGCTAAGTTAAGTACAGTCTTTCATTGATTCGCTTTTTAAGGCATTTACTTCCATTTTTATCTTTGGAATACATCTTTTTCCCATTTTTCAATGAAAAATATATGAAACAGTTTCTACTGTGAAAAGGGTTCAGAAGTTAGTCTCCCTTTAGTCTGAATGTTCACAGGAAAACCTCACAACAGACTGGAGGCCAAACAAACGCAGCATAAGAACACATCTGCCATTTCTAGCATGCAGAGATACAGCCATCGGATGTGACAGTCATGTGTGCAGCCTTGACAGAGGCACTTCAACTGAATGTATTCACATAGAGGTTTGTTGTGCCAGTGGGCTCAAGAGATTTCCTTGGTCTGGATAAACTCTAGGATTTGGTCTTTTCCTGGCTCCTCTGGTGCATCTCTTGGGAGCAGGCACCCATCTTATGATTACCTTCCCAAAAATGAACCCATGCCTTATCCAGTCTGCATCTTGAGGACTTTTTCTGCTCTCCTTTGCTCTCTACTCAACAGTTCTGACAAGCACACTTTTCTCCTTGAATGTGAACATGTTTGTCTCTCTTGATTGACAGTACAATGCCTGTAGTGACCTGTAAAGTTCCTTGTGTGCACAGACCCAGTGCCTCACTCTCACACTTACTGCTTGGGAGCATTTTACTGACAGATGTGAGCTCCTCCTGCGTCTGTAATTAATGGATATTGCTCCCATATTCTGGCCAGGAAACCACTCTCCTCTTTACCCCTTCTCCTCAATCTTGCCCAGGAAAGACGAACTCCTGTTTCATTCTCTCTTGCCGAGATCTTCTGAGCATTCTCTGCAAGTCTCAAGTGCTCACATTCCCAGACATGAGTTCTCTTGTTCTGAAACTCGATATTTACACTGCTCCCAACCCCCTTGTATGTGTATCCTCCTAACACGCTTGCTGCTTAGTTATCATTAAGCTTAACATCTTGCCAGTATTCCTCGTCTGCTAGTAGGTGTGGAAGTACTGGCAGGCAATTCATATAGACCAAGGCACTCTGTGAAAAAGCAGTTTCGAGAATGTGAGAATTTTGCACAGCTGGTATCTGAATGGTCATGGTTGCAAAAGAACAGAGGGTGAAAGTTGACACAAAAGAATATCTGTGGCACTACTTCAAGAAATACCAAAGCCCCGTCCATTCTCTCAGCCCACAGAGATGCTTTGTTCTACTTCCACACTACACATTTTTCTACTTTGCTGGAGTCAACATACAGCCTTTTTTTTTCCCCACCCTTTTAGAATGTCTGCCTGGAACCATACACAAACTTATACAGAAGCATTTGCTGAGTAGTTTCACATAAGCTTAGAAAACATGGCAACAAAGTAATTATACTTAGCCCAAGAAAATTACTATTAGGATCTTTTCAACCTTGGCACTAAAGTTTTAAACAAAACAGTACAATGAAATCCTCCAGCAATGACTGTGCCTGCCAGGTAGTTAGGGAATATACCTTTCCACTCCGGATCCAACTAATTTTACTCCCGTTTACAGTTTCCCTCTTGGTATTTAGATAATTTTGCAACATTTTTCATTATTAAAGCTGGATTTAAATCACTAACCTTAAGATGGGAAGTTACATATCCCATTTGTTACTCAGTTCTCTAGATAAGCACTTCTGCCCCAAAATCATGCATCAATTTTGAACATGGAAGTCACAGCTGATGACAAAGAGAAACAGTGTTCGCTGAAGTGTTGCTGATGCACTCCCGAGTCTGACTAATTACACACAATCAACTGATTCTCAAACATCAGGATGCTGAATGTTGCCTTAAATCACTCCTACTTGATGGGAAACTTTCCATTGCCTGAAGAGGTGAAAACAGTTGAGTTAGTAATGAAAATCAGATCCAACATTTTGAGAGCAATCTCTTGCAGGCAGCTACACAGAAATGAAGACCTTTAACACTGTTGCCCTCCTGCTGCACAGAAAATAACCGTAACTAGTGCTTTTTCCTTTCTACAAAACTAAATCTAGGACAGTAAAAACTAAACACAAAATATTTAAAAGTGTGCAGTAAGGATACGGTTAAAACTCTTACCCAACTAAATTTGTATGGCAGTACACTGCCTGGTAAACAGCAATTCTGTCTCTTTATTCAAAGAACACAGTTCCGCATGAAATTCCACACACTATGGAACAGAATCAGCCTTTCGCAGATAATCCACCAGAATCTAAAATCAGCTGTTATCTTCACTCTGAATCCAAATAATTTTGCCTTTATTTAGAGTTCCCCGTTTGATATTTGAATTAACTAAAATATTGCTGGTCAAGACAACTTGAAACACCAGCTGTAACTAACACAGAGGAATCTGGTAGTGAGACTCTGTGCTTGTAAATCCCTGCAGATGTGCAGTATCTACAGAACTAGCAAGACAACAAGCCTAAGGAATACAATATTGGATACAATAGGCTAAGATGAAACTATTGATACCATGCTTCCTATAACAGACTGTACCATCCACACAGCTTCATTACCCAGGCTAAAAGTAAAAATCATTTAGGTGTACGAATCTACATAACTAGCAACTTGACCTGTATCTGCCAGTATGGTCTCCAAACATTTCATGCTGAAAAATGCAGAAAGGAGAAATGTACAAAGAAATGTCTGACTGCCCTCCCTCCAGCTGCAGACTGCGCCGTGCCCTGACACCCAAACCACTTCAATGCTCTTCACCCTGCTCTGCTGCTCAGGTTCTTGGTTGTGCTCCCTGACATGAGCCTCATAAAAGGATTTAGGCATCTATAGTGGGACTTCTGAGTAGGTCAGCTACCTATGCCTGAGTCAGATCCTCAAAACATGCTTGGCTTCATATTTTATGCTGTTAACACAAACTACCCTGTTTGATACCTGGCATTGTACTCCAGAATTTTGTCTGGGGGAGTGATCTGACCACTCTGTTTCAGAGTTATGATTGTTCACTCATTTGTGCTCTACTTTTAATACAATGTTATTCTGAAATATTTTATTTCATAAACAAGGAAAGAAGGGGAACAAAAAGCCCCTAAACCCAAACGAAACAATTCCCTATCAGTGTGGACATCCTTAGACTAAAACCAAGACTGCACCACTTATCTCTTTCCTGTAAAATACTCCTGGAAAGGATCAGAGAGGATCTTTTGGTGGCTCAAAGCTGCCAATTAAGCCTGGAAAGGGTCAGAACTCAAGACATAGCCTGAACTGCAGCACTTAAGTTTCTTAATTTAAGGCATTGCTTTGCTCTGGGGATCTCTTCTGTGTGTAACTCTCCCAACATCTTGTATAAACAGAATCAGGCACCAAGATTACAGGTATGAATAATATTTGGGGGGGCTGGAAATGCCAAGTATCACCAAGAACAAATGCTTTACAAGTACAGTGCAAATGCACTGGAATCATCCAAGCATGTGCAGTAATTCTGTGGTTTTTTCCTCACTCCCCTGAAACCAATCAAAACCACAGCACTGGCTGCCATTGCTACCAGAGGCAGAGATGCCTTCTTGGAAAACAGGCATCTATTGACTGGTTGCTGCCTCAGCTGAAGTCAGAGGTAACTGTGCCTGTATCAACCCTGGAAGATAAAACTTTTATAGTAGCTTTGCATCGCTCCAACTGGAAACGGATCTGCAGCTTTGTATTTTAAAGGCAAAATCCTTCTATTTCTTTGTCCTCGTTTCTTCTTTTTCCTTTTCCTTCCATTTTATTCAAATTAACATTTGAAACACTTGAGAATGCTAATTGAGTTTCACTTCATCCAGACAGGAAATAATGACCTCAGGCTAATAAGACAAGTTAATAGTCCCCTGCAGGTAAATTAACGCAAGACCAAATGCTTGAAGACCTTGAGGATCACAACTGTTAAACTTAAGTATGCATTCAAAGCAACTTCCAGCATCTAACAAAGCAGGTCACAGATCATAAATCAGAGCAATTTAAAAAAAAAACCTCATCAAAAAAAACAAAGGAACTGCAGAACACATGAAGTTAACTTTATTTCAATGTCTACTGCAACGCAGGCAACTGAAAGAAGATTTTTAAGTAAGTAAAAAACCACAACCTGAATGCTGAATGTGTAGGGAAAGGAGTGCTCAATGAAGGCACTAACTCATCTCAAAAAATCAAACAAATATGTTTCAGTAAACCATCTATCAGAGGCAGCTGCCTTTCCACTGCAATAACGTAGCATTTTCTTCTTGTAATCACTTTACAGGCTTCAAAATATAAATTTGATTACATTGTATCCATGAAGAAAAAATGCTTACAGAAATCATAATGCTGTTTAAAGTCACAAAACGAACCTTGCACAGACTATCAACTGAAAAGTGCTATAGAAGTGCTCAAAGCATAATAGTCACTCCACAAATCATGTCAGGATGGACAAAAATGTATGACCTAAAAAGACTCACAGAAGACGTTAAAACATAGCTGTTGACAAATAAATGGGTAATTTTGACAATCTACTCCAGTTTAAACTCACAGCCCCTTATTAAAAAACACAAATGTTTTTCAAAAGCTAACATATGTTGCTGAATCATGTACAAATTAATAAATCATATAACACTGATAAAAAAATAGACACTTATAAGAAATTCAAAATTCAGGGTTTTAATATAGTTTCATAGATACCACCTTATCTTATAATCCTTTAAACTGCTAAATTAACCCAGTGTTTAGAATGGAGAAAAGCTGTTATTTACAATTTTCTAGTTTTTATTTGGAGCTTTTTCCTTAATTACTTTTGGTTTCAGCACAAGTAGCAGGTGTCAAGAGCATATTTTCTTTGATTGCACAAGTTCATCTAAAGTTAAGACACCAACTCTGAATTGAAAATGCTGAAAAGCTCTCTTTGCAGATGAATACAAATTACATGGTAAGAAGGGGGACCTAGTAAATACAAAAACTGAATGCTACAGATGATAGGCAGCTGATAGACCTTTCAGACACATCTCAACAGTCTCTGAGCTGTAAAGCCATTACAGTCCTTGTCTTGTTTGGTGTTTCATGTCAGGGCAGGTCCAAGAGGAGGAAGGATGTGAAGGCTCTCGCAGGCTGCAGCTGTAAGAAGCTGAGCTCTCCCACTAGCCAGTTTTATTACCCCTCCTGATAAACATACACACGTCACAGTAAATGGCCCAAAGTAAAGAGAAAAAGGTGCTCCAGAAAAGGACATTTATCTCAACATTTTGCTGCTAGTGGCCTGACTGAACATGAAAAGCACTCAATGCATCCCACACCATTAGAGCAGCACCGGTAATAGACCATGCATCATTCCAGCTCTAAATAGTTGAATTCTCTTCCACTGTTTCATTCTCATTTTCCATAAAATTAGTTCCCTAGAGTCCTGTGCAGCACCCCACTATCTGTTGCTTTGAAACCAAAAAAGATTGCAGAGATTTACAAGTACCACCGTGGTCAACACCAGTTTTTAGTACCAGCATGGATGAAAGCCTATCCTGGCCAAGGAACAATTAGCTAATTGGACCATAGCAGGAATAACATAGACCAACTGAATTAGGTTTCCTTTCTACTAAACCAAATGGATATATTAATTGCCCTTCAACTGGATTAAGAAGTTACCGTAGTACTTAGAGCAGGTCTCACTCACCTCACAAAGGAGGCCTGCATCATCCCCAAATTTGGAGAAACCTAAATCCTTGCGTTTCCCAGACTTTGTCACATTGCCTTGAATACCACTGAATCCCATGTTGTTTCCTAAAACGAATGCCAAAAAGACCTGCGTAATATTTACAGCATGTTATACGGCAATGCACAGCACACTTTTTAGAAGTACCCTTGATGATATATAGAGCATGCTAGAAAACCTCCATTTCATTAGTATACCTTGTGCACAATTCAATTCCAGATGTGGCATTCAAATGAGTCTCAGTTTTTCACCCTGAGGTATCACAGCCAGAGTTGCTCTGATTTACTGATTTACGCCAAAGAAGTTCATGTGAAGCAGTTCCTTGTTTAGGGAGAGAGAAAGAAAATGGTATTGCATTTCCATACAAAGTTCAGAGGAATTATGCATGACTCAACCCAAACTTAATGCAGGTTCATATTGTCCTTGTTCAGATGCACATATGTAATAGGCAAATTTAATAATATCTGAGATCTGCTTACAGAATTGCAATGCTCAATAGGTTCAGTCAACTTGAAAAAAATCATCAAGATGTGGGAAAATATTAGACATTGTGACAAGTAAAATCTTACATGACAACAACTGAAACAAGGTAGTGAAAAAGACAGTTAATTTTAGTATTTCTTTATGTAGTTTGTCAGTTCATCTCTTTCTATTATAAATATTCACAGGAGAGCAGAAAAAAAATGCTAAAAAGATTTTTTGTTTGCTAAAAAATAAAAAAGAAGAAATCAAAGTTGTCTTCTTACTGTGAGCTCTCACCTTCTTCCTACTACCAGCAGTTTGGCTATGCATTATTATTTTTAATTTTTTAACCCTTCTTCTTACTTTCCTCCATTCCTCTTAGTCTTGGGAAGAAATCAGCATGGAAATTACCAGCTTCTGTTCTCTTTCAGTTCCTTCTTTAGCAGGAAGTCTTCTGTTTTGATGCACACGAATTACTAAATATGACTACTTTAACCTCGAATTTATGAAACCTGACTTCTGGTTTTAGCCCTTATGACTCTACCTGCATTCTGTCCTTTTACTCACCTGTTGGTTGTTTGAACCTGTACAGCTTCTACAATCCTATACAAATCAGTTTGTAACATTGCTTTAAAGCGCATGCCTGACTGAGGCCTTCAACTTTAACTCATATTCAAAGACATTATTCCTTGCAGAACTGAAAAAAATATTCTTCACAGCAATATTTGTTTAAAATGTATCCTACTGCCACGCAGACAAAATGTCTAGGGATCAGACACACACTGGGCTTTTTCCCGTGGGTCTACAAACACATTTCGCCCAGTACGACCTGGAATTGGGAGGTATCTTCAGTCAGATCCAAGAACGGATTTTAGCTTTAACAGTAGTGGTGTAGTTTACATTCATATTCAGAGGATCCCTAAGCTGGGAAGATCAGTTCAGCATTCACCTTACCTATTAAAGCAGTCTTCTTACCTGCACTCTTCCTGCACCGAGCTTTTGCAGCAGAAAACAAAAAAGTTCTTGCTGATGACAGGCCAAGATCTAATAGTCTGGACAATTCCCTTACCAGAAGGTTAGGTCATCCTTCTCCATGTTGATCAGCAACCTGTGTCCCCGACCCCCCGTCTGACAGCTCTAACCCTGAACAATAATGTAAAAGCATCTACCATCAAAATTAATTTCAGAACAAGCCATATCTTGTTTTCTGGGCATCTCTTGAAGATTTATACACAACTTTCTTAAATTTATCTGATGCACCTACAGAGCTCGAGTCTTTCCAGGCCACTGGAGATAAGCATTTAGAGACCTTAGTAAGTAATGAGTTAAAGAATGCAATTAGGCCGCCCTTGAAAGTCATCAGACTAAGTATCTGTCTGGGCTGAAACTCTATGTATTGCAGTCTTAACACAGCAGGATTTAAGAGTCTAATCTCATACCCATCCATGGTCATCTAAGAAGTCACACGAAATGCATCTTAAGCAGCTCATGATCGAGGCCTCAGCTGAATTTCCACAAAAGCAGAAATTATCTGAAATCTATGGCTTCAAACTGCCAATGTAGCCCTGAACTACTGTATATATAAAACGTGATGAATTAAATCAATAAGTAACTCAAAAGGTCACCTAGCCACGAGTATGCACAAATGCCTTCTTGACAGATACTCTTAAAAATAGAAATTGTGGTGTCATCTCATGCATTCCAGTGTTTCATTACCCTCACCGTCAAAAGATATTCCTAAAATCTGATTGGAATTTGTTGTTTTGTCTGGTTGGTTGGTTTGGGTTTTTTTTGGTAACAAACTTGGTAATTTTGCTATCCTGTCCCTTCCTCTGAGCAGCAGCATTTATGTATAAAGACTACATTTTAATACAAAAATTTCCTTAATTCATTGAACATCCCTTTTGAAATTTCTTAAGTATCACTGACACCAAAATTATAAATCTCTACTTCATAAAGTGTAATAGCTGCTTCATTAACTCAGAGTAATTACAGTCATTTGAACAAGCTTGAATTACACCCATCCAACTAAGTGCACCAGCAAGATCCAAAAAGTTCCTAATTGCAATGGGCTATTACGTTCTATACCTGAAAGTATTGTGATCATACTGACATACTTGAGGGTTGCTATTCAGTTCTTTGCACCAGTAGCCACATTACTAAAAGAACCATAGAATACAGTAGACTCTTGGAAGAGACCAGAGGACGAAGGGTGGTTGAAGTTCTCACCCACAGGACACTTTGTCCCCTTTGCTGGCTTGTCTGAATTAAAACTGGAGGTCAGGAATGACAACCTAAGCCAAAATGAATATTAAACAACTGTGCAAAATGCAGTGCTTTCAGGAGAGAAATACTCTCTGCTGTAACCTGGGGGAAAACACACAAGATGCAAAAATCCTGTTTCCTCTTATTAGCATGAATCCTTAACTAATCAGAGCTTCTAATCATTATATAGTTTCAATTATTTTAAATTAATACAACATACATTATTTTTAAAGAAGCATACTCTGTATCTTGCATCTTGAATTTGTCTGCCTTAAATTGAAAACAAAGACCAAAACAAAATGTGCAGTACAAAAGGACTGACTATAAATTTAATCATCTCCAACCCTTTGCTCACCCACTTTCCAATACCTGGGGAAGAAGGAATTGAGCTGTAAAATTTGTTCTGGTCATGAACTTGACAGCTGCCATCAAGTCAGAGTCCGGAGCAAATTAACATCACAAATTTCATATACACTGACTTAACTCATGTAACTCAAAACCACAGCTTTGATTTAAATCATCATGAACTAAATCCTGACAGGCAGTCACACCCATGCATGGGGCAGGAGGGATTCTGGCAAACAGAGAAGAGGGGCAGAAAAGTCCCAAATGATTTAGCCCTAGTCTGGTGATGAAGTGTTTGACACTTGTTTTCCACTGTTAGTAGTAGATGTAAATACCAGTTAATCCATTCCCGTGTCTCCCTTATGTAGTACTATTTAATCAGAAGCCTTCAAGTACTGCATTCTTTGAACCCATCATTTTATTTAAGAAGTGTCCCTGATTTGATGCGAGTGGAAAGCCTTTTGACTGTTCTCTAGAAATGTTATTTTCACTTTTAAATAGGACTCACCATCAAGCAGTAACCCTCTTCCCTCTCAAGGAAATCACATATTTAGAAGATATGGTCAAGCTAAAACAGAATGAACTCCCTACTCTGCAATTAAAAGCATAAGCAACTCAAATAACAAGAACTGCAGAAGGAACACCTTGTAGTCCAGAGAACCACAAGGATGATCATACTCATGGAAGAGGATTGGAAAGGGTAGATTCCTCATCTTTGGTAGATCAATCATGTCATAAACAAGCAGCAAAACCAGTAGAAATACCAAGACTTCTCACTGAAAATTTATCAAAGCTACAGGCAATTTTACTTTTGCTTAAGAAGAAAGTATCTGCTAAAGTCACAAAGTATGTTTCATAACATTGTAAGATGGAAGCATTCACAGTAATAGGAAGAAGGTGAAATACCTTCTTATCAGTATTCTTCAGTGCTTTGTTATCTGAAATGCTCTTTTCAAAACACTTCTATCAGTCATCAGAGATTATACTCTTTCAGGAAGAACAGAATTAATGTGGCATTTGTCTTACCTCGCTTCAAACTAATTCATGCTAGCACAGTTCTGATGTCTTCTAGTTAGCTAGTACACCTGCTCTTAGCTTAGTATCAGAAGAAAACATTACTGATTTCTACACAGTGAAAAACATCTTGGCTTCTGTATTTTTCAAGCAGCAGTCTGAAGTATTTCATCTAACCTGCAAAAGGGTTGGGATTTTCAGAAAGGTCCAGGTTCCTACATAATGCAAGCCACATCTAAAAGACTGCTTAGTCCTCAGCCGCTCAGAAAAGGATACACCACTGGATGAAGTGCTTGGTCTATGGTTTTACTCATAATATTAGATATTATTTTGGTCGAAGAATTTGTAGAATAGTTTCTTCACTATTTTTCAGAATTGTCACCTTCCCCAGAATATATCTATAACTGAACCTATTTTGGCAAAATAATTAACAGCTAACATTTCCAGACACCTCGTTTCCCCTGTGCAGAACCTTTTCCAGACATGGAGAAACATGAAAGCAGTTTGAAGACAGTCACATTACTTACAGTACCTTTATACTGCCTGACTGTCCTGGGGAAGAGGTCACTCTCTCTTGTGGAAGAATAGCTTGTAAGAAGAGTCAAGGATGAAGGTAGGACTTGAAGAAGGCAATTTCATCCAGGGAAAACATGCAATGTTTTATTTATAATTGGATAGCCACTCTAAACACATTTCTAAGTCCCAAACAGCTCTTTGTCTTCATACATGTTTTAGGCGCAGTGATTTCAAAGATATTTCACTATGTAGTGACTATTTTGCAAAGCAAATACCAACACAATTATCTCCCATAATTATTTAAAATAGTTCTCAAACAATTTCATTTCTAAATTACATTACAGTGCAACTGGAACCATTACAAATGATCATATTGTTTAATTAGCCAGTTTCTCCTAATTTCTCCTATGATTCAGAATTTTAATTAACATTTTCTTGCTCTTAAACTGATTGTAATTACTAACAGCTCACATGAAATCCAAACTAAAATTGAATCTTTTAATAAACTGCTATTCTGTGAACTGTGAGGAAACACACTGTTTAATACTTAAGCATTTCTTGTTTAATAATTAATCATTTATTTGGATAAAAGCCTTACATATTCCAAATGAAGAACTAGTTCAACAGTCCAACAGCAGAACACTTCTGTGCAGAAAAAGAAACACAAAAGTGAAGTAAAAACCCAAGCATACATCAGAAATAGAAGTAACTGTATATAAAAAAAAAAAAGATGTGTCATCTTATGTGTAAAAACAGACAAACAAAAATCCCCAATCCCAACGCCC
>JANHFX010013014.1:62360-87278 GCA_027560015.1 Chloroceryle amazona | reverse complement strand
CACAGAACAGTAGGGGTTGGAAGGGACCTCTGGGGATCACCTGGTCAAACCCCACTGCCAAAGCAGGTTCACCTAGAGCAGGCTGCACAGGAACACGTCCAGGTGGGTTCAGAAAGTCTCCAGAGAAGGAGACTCCACAACCTCTCTGGGCAGCCTGTTCCAGGCTCCGTCACCATCACAATAAAGAAGTTTCTCTTCATGTTGAGGTGGAATTTCCTATGTTCCAGTTCATGCCCATTGCCCCTTGCCTTGTCACGGGGCACCACTGAAAAGAGGCTGGCCCCATCCTCTTGACACCCACCCTTCAGATATTTGTAAACATTCGTAGGATCCCCTCTCAGTCTTCTCTTCTCCAGACTAAACAGCCCCAGGGCTCTCAGCCTTCCCTCATAAGAGAGATGTTCCAGTACCTTAATCAACCTCGTAGCCTCTCTAGTATTTTCTCATCTCTCCTGAACTGGGGATCCCAGAACTGGACACAGTACTCCTCAAACCTTGCTCTACACTTCTGTTCTTCTAATTTTACCGTTTCTAGTGTGTACAGACTGATTCAAAATGCAAATGCAAATCTGGAAGAAAACCAGAAAGTTATTTTTACCTATTTGTGCTGTTGCTACTGAGATGTTTTGGTATTTACATAAAACATGTTTTCTGCCTGCATTTTTTCTTCTGTTTGTTCTGTGCAAGACTGAATTTATATCAACCAATGTTTTGAATGGTGGTGCCCAAAGTTATCCTTCCTGATTTCAGCTTATAGCCTCCATAAGGACAGACAACTTTTAAAAGACAGTGGGAACTGTCCTATTTTCAATAAATGGATCATGATCTGAAAATCTTGCACCTTATTGTCCTAGTAAGACCAGATGTTTACACATGCCACAGTTGATGCAGTCCACTTATACTCCCACTGAATTCCAGACAGTGCCCAGCATCCTCATGGAGAAATCTCTAGTGTGTTCACAACTTCTCACCCAGATGCTGATGTCTGGGGCACTGCATCAATGCTCAAGACCAAGTAGCAGCACCTTCTGCCACATTCTGCAGTAGCCATGACTTGGGTTTTGAGTGGGACCAGTTCACTTCACAGAACAGTACAAAGGCAGAGGTACAGGTCAGATCAAAGGGTCCATAGAGCTCAGTATCAAGCTACAAATAAAGAACTTTAAGCATGGGTACACTCCTAGCATATACCAAGTTTGGTTCAAGAAATTTCTAATTCAGAGGGGGCAACTTTTTACTTCAGTGGTTCTTTCTTTCATTAATTTGTTCAATGCCTTTTTGAACCTCTGAAAATTTAGAGCAGCCATTCATTGTCCTCCAAGGGTAAAAAAATATATAGCTCAAATAAATGCAGAAGCATTTCTCTTTCAGAGTTCTGATCATTTTTGTCATCTCCAGAATTTCAAGTATTAACATGATTTTCTCATTCTATCCAAAATAGACTCTAAAGACCACCCACTTCTAAAAATCTCCTCCTCTTTGAAGTGAGCCATGAAATCTGTTGACACTGAACAGCAGCCCATCAGTCTTTCCTATTGCAGAGCAATATAAATCTAACAGGAATAACTAGTAAAACATGTCAGCCTGCTGGTGTAGGCACAGAAAGCCCCTTCAACATCTGCACTCTCTAAGGGATTTCAGTAGACAAGATTATAAAAAAAAAAGAGGGAGAGAGACAGAGGGAGACACTGATTCAAGTCACAGGGAGCCAACGGAGAGAAGACACATTTCAGTTGAGGTCAAAAGCCTCAAGAGTTAATTGCTTGAAGTAGTTAGGAATGCTGGCAGCTGCAAGCCTTTTCTTACCTCTTTGTGGTGAAAATATTGATTGGCTTTGTATAAAGCTGTTGCACCGGGAAAGATTAGAACCAGGTAAGCTGCACTGCGTGGCTGAGTTTGGCATGCTTGAGAATGAAAAAGGAACTCGAGAGCGGTGTGGTAAATTGGCTGCAACAGAGCAACTAAGTCATGAGACAGAAAATCCTCACCTACATGTTAATCCTACATCATCCAGCAAAACACTGTCAAATCCAGGTCATTACAGGACTTCACATTTCTCTTAGTTGAACTTCATTAGGTTCCTGTAAGCTCAATTCTCCAACCTGTCAGGGTTCCAATGACAAGCCAACCCTCTGGTCTATCAACCACTCCTCCCATTTTATATTATCTGTAAACCTGACATGGCTGGACTCTGTCCCATCATTCAGGTCATCTATGAAGATGTTAAACAGTAATGGTCCCACTGTCAATCCCTGGAGTACACCACTGGTTACTGGCCTCTAGTTGAACTTTATGCAACTGATCACAACCCTTTGAGCTTAGCAGTTCAGCCAGTTTCCAGTCTACCTCACTGTCCACTTATCTAGTCCATTAAATTCCCAACAGACAATAATATGCCCATTCTCTACTAAAATGAATCAGACAGAAAATCCAAGAGCTTTTTGGTGCTATGCACTTCACTTTCTAAGTTGATAGTTCAGTCCATCTCCACCTTCAGCTGCAAGGTGCCAGGTGTGAGGGGAACAGTGGGGAAATCAGAGCATGGTCAGTGGCTGGTGTTCTCTGAAGGTAGAGGCTTTCACCAGCCCTATGCCTCTTCATCTTCTTTTAACTGGGACTGACAGCTTGTAATACAGATACTTTGGATATATATAAAAAAACATAACCTGAAAAGGAAAGTAGCTCTGTGCATCAGACTGTGTGGTGATGTCTTTATTTATAGCCTAGTTCATTTACGATTTTAAGTAAACTTGACTTCCACACACAGCAAAGTGTGAAGTATCCAAATTAATCACAGACGTAACTGCCTGGAGAAAATAGATTTTGAGAGAATCAAAGGTATGAAATGAGAAACAGAAAAGAATTGGGAACAGGCCGTTTATGGATTAACAGGCTAAAGGGTCACTCAGCCCTCAGAAATAAGTCTCAAAGGCAGAACTGCTATTGATTTTTTTCTTAACTGAAATCCCATTTATACTGAAAAGAATTAAAGCATAGACACACTAAATAGATTAAAATCTTCTAGATCTCACTTGCTTGTGGCCCCGGAATTTATCTGGCTAGTCGTAAAATGCTAGTGCTGTAGTTTGTCCACCATGAAATGAGTGGCAGTGTGACATGCCGTTTTGTGGACCATGTCCCACCAGGTGGATCCCACAGGTTCAACAGAGCTCTAAGTGGCAAATGCCAAACTCAGAGTAGGCCTGTGAAATACTCTTCAAGTTTTAGATGGGAGTGACCAATGGTCCAGTCACACTCTATAATACCATTTGCATTTTGGACAGGGCATACAGTGGGACAGAGAGAAACCATGATCATGGCTGTGCTTCCTGCAAAGCAGCTGAGCAGCAGTGACCCTTGTGTAGTTATTTGCCACCAGACAAATATAAAAATATAAAACCACAGCTGTTTGGTTACAATATAATTTCAAATCTTTTGCACCCACATATCTGGAGCAGCACACTTTCCAGCTATTCCAGCTATTTCACTGTTTGAAATGAAGCAGTCATATTTCTTCTTTAATTAAGTCACATAAGATAATGTAAACTCTTAAACAAAATTATTTATTGCCTGGCTTCCAAATTAAGCAGTCACTAATGCTGAGATCAGTACAAACATCTCTTTTCCTCATTATTCCAGTCCTAGAGAAATTACTGAAAAGCTGCAGGTTCAATTCTGTTTTGCCAAGGATCACTGAGTATTCCACAATACATTTCAGAGCATCCCAGAGTAGCAAAGCATCCCAAAATGTCTGCAGAGGATAAAGCACTCTGGCAATAGACTACTGTCTGTTGATCCAGTGTAAAAGAGGTGAGAAAAGTAACTCAAGAATTTGAGATGAGCTTGGTAAGAGATGATTTTCACAAGCTCATCCATTATTTTTTTTGTGTCAGGTGAGCTAATAAAAGATATCATCTCCCCCCAAAAATCAAAGCTCAAAAATGGATGAAAAAAGTATTCAGATATTAAATATGAAGGCCCACAGAGAAGTGTACTAAAAGGAAGAAGCAACAGAAAAAAATTACTCTGTGTAAACTGAAGATGCATGCTACCACAATAGACAAAGTGAGTTTCTGTATTTGATTGAGAAATAAATAGGGTTTTGTAAAACTCTCCTCAGAAACCAGAAATTAATAATTCAACTGATTGTCTCTACATGCTTGTCAAGTGGGGGACTTTTTTCTTTATTTTCTTTTTGCCAACGGTGATGAAAGATGATACAGGTAGCAGTGGGGGAGCACATGGGAGGAGGGTGTCAACACCACTACCTGTTCACAGGCTCTGCTCAAGATTTGCTTCGTAAAGTAGGCAGAGCTGGCAGCATGTCCTCAGCTTCCCTAGCAGAAATCAACGTCCTAAATCTGCTCAGTGCAGGTAATGTACATATATCTGCCTCCAGTAAGTGCTCTGGAATATCTCCATAACAAAGCTAAAGAGCTGAAGGACCTGCTTATGAAGGAAGGAGAATGCAAAGCATGCTCATTGCAGAAATAACGTTTCATTTTGCCAAGTATCAAATTTAGAAAAGACTGATTCAATGTCTACATTTAGCCTATTGAGCCACTAATTCCAGCTTGGGGGGGCAGTTAGGAAGTAGACTTTTACCTACAATGACAAATGGATTAAAGCTATGCCCTCATTCAGGAAGGCAGAGGGGAAAGAAGGAAACTACAGGGAAAAGCAAGATAATAGAACTTAAAAAAAAAAAATTGGGAAAAAAATTAAAGAAATAACAAAATTCACTAGATCCTTTACATCAACTTTTGTCCATAAGATATAAAGATACAGGGAAACTTTAGTAAAATAAACAAGAAAAGTCCCCCACTCCCTGTAGAAACCTTCTGCAGGTGAAGGTAAGTTAATGTAGATTTGGCTCCATCCTGCCATACTGGACAAAAATTACCATATTTAATTATGACATATGCCAAGAGCATTCTAGTAAAAAATTACTTAAAAGTTAATTTTAATGTACCTTCAGCCACAAAAGCTTCATATTGTAAAGTCAAAATGGCATCCTAGGTTAATATTTT
This sequence comes from Chloroceryle amazona, assembly GCA_027560015.1. Classification (NCBI taxonomy): domain Eukaryota; kingdom Metazoa; phylum Chordata; class Aves; order Coraciiformes; family Cerylidae; genus Chloroceryle; species Chloroceryle amazona. The sequence continues at coordinate 82,248 of JANHFX010013014.1, read as the reverse complement.
TTCTCTAATGTAAAACCCAAATGCATGTTCCTTTATGTCCTGTTAAGCACTGAGTATTGCTTTTTTGGGGTGTGGGGTCAGGTTTGGGGGGGGATTGTTTGTTTTTTGTTTTTTTTCTAAGTACAGTCTTCCACTCTTAAACTTTCCTGTGAAATTGTCACAGGTGTTTATAATTGTGATGGAAATTAACCTATCATTAAATGCCATTCCAGGGCCAAAGACACATGAAAGTAATTCAAATGCTGCTGTGCCAATATATCAATATCCAGCCATGGAACTGAACAGCTTCCCTTCCCAGTGGTAAAATACCTAAGGCCATTTAGCTTAGTCTAGCACTGTTAAAGTCTGCCCCAAAAAAACATTTGCGATCAATTAGCAAACCATAAAATTATTTCTGTCAAAGTTTTTGGTTATTATTTTTAAAGTGTTTCTCCAAAAAAAGTGTTCATGTCATTGCCCACAGAACTGGGTCAACGTAGGAGGTTGTTATTGATCTGTTTTAACATGAGCCATCAATGGCAAAAAAAGAAATATATCTTGACACAATTTTTGTGCATTGAACTGTCCAATCATATCCTATCTACTCAAAAAAACCCCAAAGTAATATATGTACTGATAACCACTCCTCCATATTGTTCTACTTTTTGGGTTTAGATACCAGTTACAGAAAAAGGAGTTAGAGTAGGTGTCATTTCTCATTTTTGTACTGGTGTCTATTAAAATGAGAACTATCTTCTAATTAGACACAATTTGGAAACAGAAGGTGAATAGTTACATATAAGCATGTGCTTATGCTGCTTCAGTCAAGGTGACTAGACAACATAAGATATAATGCTCTGGAGACTTTCTTCATCCAACAAGGTTCTTCCAAGGAAGAAAGAAGCTCTTTGTTTGAAAAGACACAAGGCACTTAAGAGGCAGTCACTGTCATGCTACTATTACCAAGCAGACTGGATTCTTCCTCCTCAGCACACAAATACTATACATTACACTAAAAATGTTGGTCTCAAAAGAAGAATGCAACTCTTGGACCTTTGCACTAAGGTGCATTAGTCATTAATATGCAATTGGTAAAAAAATAAAAAGTATTTTAAAGGAAAGCAACTGGATTTCTAAGTTTTAAGAAGCAGAAAATTCATAATATACAACTGTCTTTCCATTGACTCTGTAGTATATATGTTAAGGCCTGTAACAGAATGAAAACACAGGGAAGTCATAGAAGTTATCAGTTCATACTTTTAGATTAGATAAGAAAATTAATATAATTATTTTTCATGTTGTTCCAAAAAGGCATTTATTTTTCTCATTAGCAGAGCAAATTAAGTCATATGTTTTGATAACTGCGAAGAAGTTATTTTTTTTTCATAAGTACACGCAAAATTTCAACGTCATCAAATACCATTTATTTGAAACTAATGATTTGGGAAACCTTCTTATAGCTTTGTTGCTAATGCTGGTTCTTTCATTCAACAAATATGCTTTGAGTACACTAATAACAAAATACTGTCCTTTTAATCTCTGTAGCATCATTCCCAGAAATTTCCATGTGAACATCTTAAATGTTTTTGCACCAACATGAGCTAAAGCATACTTAAACCACTTAAATGACACACTGAGGTCAGTACGCCAGTGTTTGGTACAAACCTCCCACTTTCCTTCATTTCAGGGCTTTGAGAGCCCATCAGGTTCACCAGCACTTGTCATTTTCTGCTTCTTAAAGCAACAATAGCTTTCTACACAGGAGACTCGGAACAAAGCAAAGTACACATACACAAAACCAACCAAGCAAGCAGTCCCACCGTGTAACCGCCTATCTGTTGAGCTGGGAGAGAATTTGCACACTTTTTTCTTCACTTTCATGAACAGTAAAGCAGGAGCCAGGTGCAGTGAAGAAAGCAGGAAAATTGCTGCAAGTGTCTAAACCCACAGACCTTGTAGAAACATCACAGGAAATTCTCCTATTTTCTGTCACAAAATTTACCATATGGGAAAGTTTCCTTAAATTCCAGTTTTGATGGGCAGATAAAGAATCTCATCCCTCAGTTCTACACATGCACATAAATACCCTGATCTGTATTTGCTTCTAGCTTTCAAGATCAAAGTTGTGTGGCTACAGCAAAACAAGAAACGTATATTCATTACTGACCAGGCAGAGTTAATTTGTGCTTGAGGGTAAGCGACAGCTTCACCATCCTGCAACAAGTGGGTTTGCATTGATCACAGCTGGATTCTCAGTCTGGAAGGCAGATGCCTTGTGTGCTGCTATCACTTCTATATTTCAGACCCCTTACAGTCTCTAATTTTTTCCCACAGCTTCATTTTTTTTCCTCAGACATAAAACTGGGGTGGTCCTTCCTACTGTACACCAAGAAAGAGGTAGCATGGAGCTGTAATTCCAAAGGTTTTCAGAAGCCTCCCTTGATCCCGACATTGTTCTTCAGACACAATGGACCTGATTTTTGTGTCTTCTCTTTGCTCAGGCAAGCAGTGGCAATATAATGAACCGCAAGCTTTGCAAAGCGATAAGCAAAAGCAGACACAGTCTTAAAAAATAATATTAAAAAAAAAAATCAAAATCACCAAGTAATATACTTAAGCTTGCAGCTGCCAGCCAAGAAGGCCACGTGGGAAATCAACTCTTGCATTTTCTTGGCAAACAGACACACCCCAGGCTTTAGTGCCTCCATACTAAGTCTATTGATGAAAAGCAAATCTAAAACCCACAAAACGGCAACAAAGAAAACCAGAGATACAGTTTCAGAAGTTCTCAAAAGTGAGGCATTTAGTTCTGAACAAGCTGAAAAAAATCTTTGTTGGCAAAGTTTTAATCAGCATACTTAAAAAATGCTCAAGCCTCATTTTGGAAATATTAGTATTAAGGCTCTTTGTCCCACCAAGTAAAATGTACTGTAGATTAGTCATCTCACAAAATACATTTGAATCACACTTTTATTTCATCATTTAATTTGCAGGAATGGAGGTGCATGAACAGACTCAGCCTACCCAATATCCTGATGTTTTGGCAAGAGAGGTCAGCTGTGCTTCGCTTTGCTGGCTGCCTGCTGAAAAGCCAAACCGCCAAGATGATGCTTTCAACACCAAGCCTGGTGTTACTTGTTTAAATAATTTACTACTAATGTCCTCAAGCATCTGTCCCCCTTGTGCTCCTCTTGCTTTTACTGACACTCATGTGGCAGATGGTACAAATTGCTCGACATATACTTGTTGCCTCAGTGCAGAGAAGGAAAGTGACACTTGCTGAATCCCTCAACAGAAGCCTTGGAGCCACGGGCTGAGAAGAGAGATGTTGGAATACTAAGTCGTGAGGGTTTGGATGACTTGATGTTCTTTGTGGTATCTTTTCTCTCTTGTTCCTCTCTCCCTATCTACTCTGCTTTTGTTAAAAACTACCAAGAGTACTGTGTTCAGCTCTGGGGCTCCTACCAAGAGTACTGTGTTCAGCTCTGGGGCTCCAAGCGTAAGAAAGACATGGACTTGCAGGAGCGGGTCCAGAGGGCCATGAAGATGATCAAAGGACTGGAACACCTCCCATATGAGGACAGGCTGAGAGAGTTGGGGTTGTTCAGCCTGGAGAAGAGAAGAGAAGCGTCCGTGGAGAACTTATAACGGCCTTGCAGAACTTAAAGGGGGCCTACGGGAAAGATGGGGAGGGACTTTTTACAGGGAGTGTAGTAATAGGATGAGGGGTAATGGGTTTAATCTGCAAGAGGGTAGATTTAGATCAGATATAAGGAAGAAATGCTTCACTGTGGGGGCGGTGAGACACTGGAACAGGTTGCCCAGAGAAGCTGGGCATTCCCTTATGCATTCAAGGCCAGGTTGGATGAGGCTTTAAACAACCTGATCTAGTGGAAGCTGTTCCAGCCCATGACAAAGGGGGGTGAAACTAGATGATCTTTAAGGTCACTTCCAACACAACCCATTCTATAATATCTCATTCTGAGATTTCCCACCTCTCCTCTACTTACACACTGAACCCACAGGGTATGAGATATTTCCATCAGGTTGGAAGACGCCTTGCAAAGCACAGTGGTTATTTCCAGTACATTATTCCAAATCCTTACAAGAATATGGATAAACAGATCTCTGATAATTTACAAAGCAATTGCCTTCTTAAGTAAGATGGCTTTTGAAAGATTCCTTGAACTAAATTAATTTATAGAAGTGTTGTGTTTAATGCACAGATGCTCTTATTTACATATCTGACAGTTAACTGCCCCTTAACTGGAAGTAAAGGGCATATATAGCATCAGTGTCTTTGGCCAGCTCTGCTTAATAAACTAAGTGGGAAATTCTCATCTAAGCTGCAGCTTCAGTGTGGTCTCAAGAAGAATGAGTAGAAGGTAACATAAGTACCTTGGGTTCAGCTAATAAACCAGTAAAAATTTAAGAAAATCTCACATTGGCTTGCTCGTCAAAATTGACAAGACAACTGGTGAGAAATCTCTTTTGTTATAAATGTCGCTAGTGTTTTTTCCTTGGAAAACTAGATTCACTGAAACAGAAGTGCCTCAAATGAACTTCTGAGTGGAAACAGCAAGGTAGAACCTCAACTGTTTTCCTGCCAACTCATCTGATGAGATGCTGAAAACCCCAGTCTTCCCTGGCAGTGCACCTTTGCCTTAGTATTCAAGATCCTAGGGTCATTCAGCTCCTTGCAAGTGAATGAGCAGTGGCTTTCCAGTGGGGATCCTAACAGCTCTGGAGTCACTGCTGGTGCCAGGACTTACCAGGTGCTCAGGCACTAGAAGAAGCTAGGACTTTGGTAAACCAGAAGTCCAGAAATTGAGCTGCCCATTCATGCTCGCAATATTTATTTATTTATTTAACTGAATGTTTTCATTCTTTTGAAATCCTTCTTCCCATAAATTTTCTTCAAAGGAAAATTTTCAATTTTACACACAGAAAATAAGGACATCGAAAAAGACTGAATAGTACATCATCCTACAATGAAATCTGACTGATAAGAACCAAAGTGTAAGCAAATGCATTTTATTGGGTTACATTTGTGTGCATTCTCCACAAACAACCTAAAGTAGTTTTCTGTTTCTGCGCCTGGTGTTCAGCGATCTGGGTTTCTCTGAGACCTTAAGATTTCCAAAACAGTTCACAAAAATCAAACAAAAGAAATTTCTTCAGGCTTATATTGCAGCTTCTATCATAACTTGCCACCTAGCATCACTGTAGAACAAAATACCAAAACCACTATCAGGAAGATCTACACAAGCAATGGGGTAATTTGAAATATGAAAGAGGCAGGAGAGCACAGAAGTATCTGTACTGTACAGGACAAAGGCTGTCTACTTACTTTGTCCACCTTTGTGAGTTTATAACTATGTTCACACTGTATTAACAAAATCTCTGCAGTCACATTGACCTGCAAAGTACAATATTTTAGAGAATCTGGTATCATTTTGTTCCTCCAAGCATTTACTTGAATTTTGCATTATGCATGGAACTCTACACTTTCCTATTTACTAGATACAGAGTAAACACTAACTGAAGTCAATAATATACAATAACAGCCTCCAACTGTATGTTTACTAAGGTATTTTCAAGTACTTGATGCATAGTATGAACATTTCACAAACCATTTCATCTCAATGTGGAGATGTGTATATTTTCTTGCTATTATAAAGGCAAGCCTACAGTACCAGTATCTAACAGACATTGAGAGGACATTCTTTCTTTTCTAAATCTTGTCATCATTCAAATGCTGGAAGGCATTGTGGGACCAACATATTCTTCCAAAATGTTACCACCTAATGGCAGAAAAGATGATGTTACTTTATTTTTTTTTTACCTTTTATATTTCTCTGATGGAAAGGCAAGGCTCCCCTGGTAAGCAACCTTTGCCAAAGACTAATTCACTGGAAAATTGCTTCTCTAGTGCTTGTTCTTTTCCCCCTGAATTGTATCTGATTGTCTCTAGTGGCAGATTAATACACAAACATGAGAGACGTGCCCCAAAATTACTTAACCTTTCCAGATTTCAAATTACATATATTAAGCATTTTTCTTTTCAATATTTGAAGTATATATTTCTAATACTATAACTATCCCAAATCACGATTAGGAATATAAATTTTTTCAATGCCTGTTTTCTCCCAGCTTAGTTATGATTCTCTAAGTTTTTTATGTAGTCAGTCACTGAGGTAAGAAAGAGCTCCACATAAAGAACACAAAAGCTGAGGGGACAAAAAAGTCCTTTCAGTTCTTCCAGGAAGAAATGGGTGGATATCAGGTAATAGAAAATTCTTTCCTGAATAATAACCAAATTTCCCCAATATCTCAAGATCTTTTCTACTCATCTGTGCACCAGCATGCCAAAGATCTTGCTACAAATGAGGCAAGAGAGTTCTGTGGGAGTTCTTGATTAAGTTATAGACAACGTACCACTGAAACCATCAGTGCAACTGCTGGACAGCATCTCCAAATTGACATGGAAACAGATGACCTTTGCCTAACGAGAAGCAAGACGTTTGCATCCCACATCAGATTTGTATATTGCAATTTTATATCACATAAGTGACATTACTGAGAGAAGAAGCTTTGTTATGGTGGTAAGTTCTACTATTTTCCCAAATAATTTTTAACAGAGATGATGACAAGACTGTGTAAAAACGCACTTTAAACAAAATAACCAGCATGTATTGCTTATCTCTTAAATAACAAGGAAGCAGCTAAACAGAGCATAGAAGTTACTTAAATACGAGTCACTTAAATAAATACATTTCAGTGACAGTACTTGAATTATCATTTGAACAAATTAAAAATAAAAAAGTTCGTTCCGTGCAACTGATGTTGCACTGTCTCTTTCAATGAAATTTTCATTTGCCAGTCATTATCATTTTGGTGGAAGACTAAATTATTTGCTGCTTGTCAGTGAGGGGCAGAGTGTAGGCAAAATGTAAGAAGTTGACAAGTTAGATGATAGAAATGAATAAAATTTATGATCTTATGAACCTAATGGCAAGTAATTATCTCCGAACCGGCAGTACAAATGTGCTTTTTCATCATGAATACCTGACGTGTATTAGAAATTTCCAGAAGACATATTATTTATACAGTAAAGCAACAGAGTGGAAAACTTGTTAAATATATGGCTTCTGCATCCAGCATTTAATAGAAAAGTTTAATTGAGTGGTGAACCTTTTAGAAATTTTTTATGCCATGTTAAAAGGCAGATGCTAAAAAAACAAGAAAAAAAAAAAATCATCCCCCTACGTCAACATCCAAACTTTTCTGGGGTTTGTTTTTTGTTTGGTTTTTTTTTTCTTTTTAACACTGACCCGAATCCCTGATTCATCTGCATTGTATGTTCTGGTTGCAGACTCCAGCATTAACAAAGTTGATTATAAGAGGATTTGTGTGTGTGTTTGTGTAATGCAACAGACAATATCACAAAAATATAGCACCTCACAAAAATAGCTTTAAAGTTTTAAGTTGGCAGTCAAAAAGTTGAAGATAGAATTGTGGTAGACTGTCCTGCCTTTGTTCTTTTTTTTGTGTGACTTCGTACGCTTAGTTACTTGGCACAGAAGTCTTGATTCGTACTTCTTTTTTAATAAGATAGGAGCTCTGCCTCATTTGGATGCACAGCTCTCTCTATTCAGCATTTTCTGTATGACCCTGTACCTCATTTAGTAAACAATATTCAGATCCTGCTAGAAAGACAGAATGTTTAATTTCCTTGTAGACTTTACAACATTACTCATCCCTTAAGTACTTAAGTGCTTCACTAATAATTTATCCTCACAATATCCCTGAAAAATGAACAGCTGGTATTATCCAAACTTACAGATGAGAAAACAAAACACAGAGAAATCAAGGTCAAATATACCTGTTAAATATAGGTGCCTATTTTGAGTATCTAGATCACGTTATTGCAGAAGACACAACACAGCACAGCTACAAGCTGCAAACATTCAGTAGTAGCTGGAGGGAGCCACCAGAGGAAAGCTCAGTAATCTATTACTGCTCTGAGCAGTGCCCTCAGTGACAGTGACACCTGGTCAGGTGCCCTCAGTGACAGCCCAAGCCCAGTTTCTCCAAAACATTGTCATGGAGCAGCAGACACAATGCAGGAGCTATGGGAGACTCATGTCCTTCTGAAGTGGTAGCTGGAGGCCAGGCAGGGTACACTACAGGGACTCAATGACACTAGATGCCAGCACATGGGCAATCACGTGGTGCCCATAGGTGGTTTGGAGTACAGCTTTCTGTATTAAAAAAAAATACAGGAAATCTTTGCAATCCAAAGTTTCATTTATCACTTCTGTAGAAAATAAAATAGTTCTCATATCAACAAATGTCAGGAATCCTTAATACGCCCTGTGTATTAGTCTGCTTAGAAATTAAGCGCATGTGTCTTGTAAGTTTTAAGAAGCAAGTCAGGCCTACTCACAATATTTGGGTTCAAAGTACTTTTGCAAGAACTAAGTATTTTTAAGTTATGTAGGAGTACTGCAGGCTCAACCTGTATAAAAGTTATCTCAAAGAACATCTTATATACAAGTGGGCAGGAACTGCTAACTGATTTTTGGAGTTGCTACATCCAAAATTGACTAAGCAAGTATGTCTGGTACTTTGGTAGTGTTATTTTTGTACAATAACACTCCATAAAAATTCCCAAGCATTGCCTTGTAGTGGAACAACACAGAACAGGACAAATATTCCTCCGCAGAGCTAACAACTCCCAAGTGTGTATAAAAAGCTACATTGGCCAGTTTGCGTTGGGATCTTCAGCTAAATAGTACCAAGTCTTTACTTCCCAAGAGGAAGGATGTAGGTGTGACTGAAGAAAACACTGCGCGCAAAGGACAATTACTCCCATAAGCACCACCATTTAGTTCCTCTTTCCCAGAAGAACTGCTCATGCTCTCTCAGGAGCTAGCAGAACACTGCTGCAGGAAGGAGGATCCAGAAGTTCTACAGAATTAGGAATTGAAGAATTAACCATCCAAAGTAAACATCTGATGAAGTTGTCAAACTAAACACAGCAGCAGTGTTCAAAGAAACTTGAGAGCTCTTTTCTGGCCCACATCAGGTCAGCTGTGAAGAGCAAAGGGAGCAACTGCTCCTTTAGTACTGCTACACTGCCTGAAAACAGGGTCTAGAGATCTTCCAAGAAAACAAAGGAAAAATATTTTGTATTCAGTCACAGAATACTTTGGTACCACACAACTTAAGCATCAGAGGTGAATCTCGCTACTCTGAGGGTTTCCTGCAAAGATGTTAGATAAAGTTAGACAAAAAGACTTGTTCTTTTTGTTGATTGTAGAAGATGCACATTGTTCAGTCACAGTCCTAACTTAATTATTTGAAAGACTGTATGCTCAAATTGATTACTCTTTAGGTTCTTCCATCCTGGGGGATGAGAAGAGGGTATAGCCCCACTTATTTATATATTGATATAGCCCCTATCACAGGTAACATTTGTCTCAAGTCAAAGTAGTGTCCTATTATTAAGCTGCCACCTCAGAGAGTACAAACAATGGAAAGAGCTTAGTTAAGCGAAAATAAGCATGGATAAAGTTAAAAATTTCCGTTCATTAAAGAAAATCAGTTTTGTTGTAGTACTGGTCTTTCCTGCCTGTCCCATTATCAAAAGTTGCTGAATGCTGCTTGAGAATATCAAACCATCCAAGTACAGCAGTCCCAACAGTGCCAGCACTGGAAGAAAAACACCTTGAAAAAGCAAACCTCCCCCCTCACAACTTGCTGCCCAAGGGTGGTACTCCAGAATGATCCACTTTAGCGCATGAGAAACACACACCTTCCAGCAAGTTTGTTTTCACTGTATTATTTCATGTTATAAAGAAAATGCATTTTATTAACAATAAAACTGCAATATTTACATCTTTAACCACAACATTTACATCTTTATGTAAGACTGCATGGTTTTATCTGGTGCAACCATCAAAGACTAACAGGTATTAAGAAACATAATTTATTTTATATTACTTGCATGTGACAGAGGGACAATATCAGCGAAGAGCCACAGGACAATGGCATTAGTGCTCAAGCACATCTTTCTGCTAACAGAAGTTAAATGCATTTGCTAACCAGAAACAGCTTAGAAATCAGCCTGGACACAGCACCCAGCCTAGACTGTACATTCTTTGCTGGGTTAGTGTACATGTTTTTTTTCTCCACCAGCTGGAGGAGTTCTTTATTAAAGGGAAATTGTACTTATTCATTTTGCTGGAGGTTTACAGCCTTCTTGGCTCCTCCTGACCAGACAGAAATCGACAAAGAATTTAAAATGTGTGGTTGATCTGGGGGAAAAAAGAAAAGGAAAAAAAACCCAACCAACAAACCAAAACAAACCCAAGAGAAGAACCCAGTCTGCTTCTGAAAAAAATAATAAAAAATTAAAGTTATAAAATACACATTTGTGGGTTTATTAGGAGCATTGATGGTACCTGAAGGATGTACAAATGCTTAACTACCTGAAGTCAGTTACTGAGCAAACTACATGAAATCATAGCACCTGGGTTTTCCACCCGTACACAGCAAAAAAAAAAAAGACAAAAAAGAAGTTAATTTTCTGAAGTTTCTATGATTCTCGATTGCAACATAAATAATCTGTTCAGTCGTTCTAAATTTATTTTTTTTTTAAGTAGAGATTTGGTGCCTGCTATTGTGGAAATACAGGCAAAAGGAATTATTGAACTGGGCATTAAAAATGAATCCTTGATCTCTGAGAAATGGAAAGTTCCCTCAAGATTTCTATTGCTGTTTCTCAGCAGGATGGCACATGCAGTAGCAATTTGGCGCTCCCAAGCAAAACTACTAAAGGTTTAAGGTCAGTCTGTACTGTCCTAACAGGAGAGAGAGTATAAAGCACTAAAGAGCAGCTATCTTCAGTTACCCAGGATTACACAAATCTGAAGGATTCCTTTCTATTTCCAACCCATGCTGGGCAAATTGGGTTACTTCTGAAATCAGAAGGCTCTGCTGCATTAGCTTTCTGCAGATACATTACAGCTGTCATTTCAATAGTGTTCTTCCATTTTCTATAGGAACCACAGGCAACTTTACAATTTTAGAAAGTTCCTCTATTACATACAGATGCCTGTTTCTCTTCCCTCCCTCTGATTTCACGGACAATAGATAAGCTCTTTAATTCAAATGGATATGTGATGCTTTCACCTTCTCCTTTATCTTCAAGTTTCTACTTCTCCCCTTTACCCCTGATTTTCTTTGAAATGTGGAATACGGTCACACCTGTTTCCCCAAAACTATTACAAAATACACATACTTGTGGAGATTATAGTGTTTCAGTGACACAAGCAGAGTCTCAGCCTGCCTAACTGTATAAATTCACTAATTTTATGACATATTTTGAGCAGAATACTTTTCATCCATCTGCATCTGTACATTTGTTTCCTCCTTAAGTCACTCTGTGAAGATGGACAGGTAAGTGTCACAACAATCACCTCTAACAACCATGTGAGAATGGACAAGAAATGCCTTCTGGAAAGGCTTCTCTCTTTGTTGCTTGGTAGTGACCACAAGAAGGTGCCTAGATGATGAGCACAGGTCTTCTGCTTACACTTTATATCCCACCTTTGTTAAGATCAGTCCCATGCATCATCTCCACATATAGTAGATATGCTGCTCGGGGACATGGTTTAGCGGTGGACTTGGTAGACAGAGTAAAGTTAATGGTTGGACTCAATGATCTTGAAGGTCTTTTCCAACCTAAACAATTCTATGATTCTATGATTTATACATGCAGTCCTTCCCCATCAGCTCCCCAGACAAGTAACTCCCTTGTCATAAGGCTTCCCAGAAGCTACTAAGCAAATGTATTTTATCTACCTGTTGAATCCTTCCATGATCCCAAACTTGAAGCTTTCTGGTTGTTTTAAACTTTATTAGTAGATAGGTATAGGTATTTGTATAAGCCTAGGTAATTGTATAAGCCTTTATCCAATGGCTACTGTCACACACGTTATTACAAATAGCTGTTGCAGACTAGTGCTCATGGGTTATAAAACAAATCTGGTTTTAAGGAGAAGATTACTGTATCTCTCAATCTGCACTAAAAACTCAGAGGATTTATCAGAGACTGAGAACATTTTGTTAAAAGTGTTTTCAAACCATGCCTAGTGTAGCCATCTCCTTTGAGGATTTTCCTGCAACTTCAGTAATTTTTTTAAAAACTCCTTTTGGAGTTAAAATCATTTGCAGTGATCTTTCTTTTCACATGAAACAAAGAGCTAAGCACTGATTTAGCTCACTAAAGCTTAATCATTAAGTTAAGGTGACTAATTTAGCACTATAACTACCTCCAAAGTGTCTTTCACATCTCAGTTACCTAATCCTGAAGGGACCTATCTTTCTCTGTTGACTAGAAGAAAGTCTAAGCAATTGCATAGCTAATGCAAGTACTTAGGTGAAGTGTATTAAAGTAAGCAAGCTGAATATTTGCCTCATGACTGTGTTGTAAAGCTTGGAAAACCCAAAGTCTCTGTGTTTGATAAATAAGAGACAGTTAAAACCTCAGCATTAAAGAGTCTGGGTCTATTCAGCCTGGAGAAGAGAAGACTTCGAGGAGACCTTATAGCAGCCTTACAGTACATGAAGGGGACCCACAGAAAAGATGGAGAGGGACTTTTGTAAGGGTATGTGGTGATAGAATGGGCAATGGTTTTAAACTATAGCAAGGCAGATTTAGATTTGACATTAGGAAGAAGTTCTTTACTACAAGAGTGGTGAGACACTGGAACAGGCTGCCCAAAGTTGTGGACACCTCATCCCTGGAAGTGTTTAAGACCAGGCTAGATGAGGCTCTGAGCAACCTGCTCTAGTGAGAGGTGTCCCTGCCCATGGCAGGGGGGTTGGAACCAGATGATCTTTAAGGTCCCTCCTAAGTCAAGTCATTCTGTCATTCTATGATTAACAATTTAAAAAATCCTTTCATCTTAAAGGTGGTGTAATAATTTCAGAGTCTACCCCACGATCACCAATCTACCACATTCTGGAGAAAAACAGTAAGGCACTGTGCTTTTGCAAGAAGTGTGATGGGATAATTTAAGTCTAAGCAGACATGCTGAACGCAAGTTCCTTCTCTGTGCTAGCTGAGCACAACCCAATTTAGCAGGTTAAGGCAGATGAAGAATGAAGGCTGTGAGACTTCTTGTTTTGAGTGTGCAGCTGAGCTCAGTAAGACATGCCTGAAAAGTTCCAGTTTCTAAGCAGAATTCTAGACTGGTCTTGTTATTTGTTTACATTGTACAAGGTTGTAAGTATTACCATCAACTGAGCACTTTGGCCTGTTCTTTTCTCTCTGTATTTTATTTTATCACCCAGACAGAGTAATCGCTGACCTCATTTGGACTACACTTTCCTCTTGGTTGACTTTGAAGAAAAACAGTATCAGCATCAATAGGCAAATTTACTGGTATTCACCCAAGCATCACAAAAGGTAAAAAGCTCGTGTTTCCCTTCCCTGGCATTCATCAAAGCCAGAGACACTCACACAAAAGAAAGGGCACGCTCCAATGGCATACAATCCAGTGATGGGAAACCTGCCACAGCATCAGTTCAGTGCTTCTCAGTCACAGTATGCAGCACTTACACAGGTGCCTTAGTCAGTCTGACCCTTGGAAAACTGCTCATTTGCTGTAATCACTACTTAGCATCCACAGTCACTTCAAGAGCCAAATTCTGCCCAGGGAGCAGATTGTTTGGTTATGCCCAACTTTCCTCTTCATCTGGCAAATAAATAATTTGATAAAGACTGTCAATATTCAAACACATGCTCAATAATAAATGGGATGGAAAACTAGAACTATTTTAGAATATCCCTATTTTTCAGGAAAAAAAAAAAAGAGATGAAAATATAAAGACTAGAAACAAGAAAGAATAGAATAGAAATGAAGAGGTTTGATACCAGTGTTTTCTATTTTGAGGAGTCTGATTTATCTGATTGAGGATTCAGAGAAGCTCCTTTTTTCATCCTTTCTTGTGCACTGTCCAGTGGTGATAAAGGAATGAAGTAGGGTAAAAAAAAAAAAGGTTACCCTGAACTGTTGAGTACACACCATTGACTTAACAGGAGAAAAAAGGCAGAACTGTCCACTAAAATTGGGTGTCCTGCTCAGAAGCAAAGCCTCTGATCCGTGCCACCCTGCAGAACCAGGGAACAGACGTACTCAAATAACTCTGCGGAGTGCTGCTCATTAAAACTGTCTGTCTCAGAACAGGTGGAGAAAGAACAGGCAGAGTGGCTCAGACAACAAGAAAAAAAGCCACTACTGTGACTTGCAAAGGAAAAGATTTCTTCACCCCTCTCTCCACAACATTAATAATTTTAAAGGAGAAAAAACACCCCTAAACAACTGGATAAAGGAGAGAACAGAGAAGAGTGAGCTAATGGATGAGAGGCAATCAAAAAGTCAAGACAGGCAAGGTATAAACTAAAGGATTAAACTGAAGGACTGTGCTGGATCAGGCATTCCTCCGCCTGAGTTCATGAATTGAATCTGCCGAAAAACTTTGTGGTTTTTGTTTGGTGGTTTTTGGTGGTTGGCTGTTTTGTTGTTTGTTTTTTTTTTTTTCTTTTGTAGGGGCTGTAGAGTCAAGCTGGGCTACTTTTCAACCAGCTCACATCCCTAACCAAGGGGACAGCGTGGCCTCAAAAGGGCTCATGCCAACATAGCATAGGGGTGTGAAAGAGCAGAAGCTTTTTTTTTTGTGGGTAGAGCTGGCTCCAACAGTGCGTACTCTGTATGGAACATATTCTATTTCTGCAGCTGGCAAGGGCAGTTTCAGGCAAAAACCAGAAAGGATGTGGGAGCTAATGGCAGAGTGTTGGTCCTGAAGACTTCAAGTTAAGCTGTTCTTAGCATGGCAGTTTTAACTTCAGTGATTCAACGTTGTTGCTAACACCCTGAAAATCTGCACCTTAGGAAAGCTGTGATTTTTTTTTTTTCCTGACACACTTTCAAGTCAATATGCATTGAGTGCTCTCTAACACTCTAGCAATGACCACTCTGACAACTAACCTAACATCTCTGTGCCCCTCTGCAGCACATCTGTAGAATGTACACACCCCAGCTTCATTCAGACCCCACCACCTCTCCACTTGTATTCCTAAGTAATAGCTTATGTTCCTCAGGTATTAACCACCCACTATTCTTCACATGCTTGACGCAGCTGGCCAGCTGTAATGGTGCATGGCACCCTGGAGCAAGGAAGAGGCTGTGGGATTGCACGGCACTGCAAACTGGGTGCTTCCCAGGAGGCACATCCTGACAAGAGACATTCTAGGAAGCATGAGCTCATGCTACAGCCTCGCACCCATAGCTTTCTGCCATCTGGCTGTCACTGTACATCAAGATATGGACTGACTCACTGGGACATCCATGAATTATTGAGCTTCAAAGTGGTATTTCTGAAAAATCATGAGATCTGCCACTTGGTTGTGTTCGGCTCCTTGCTGCTGTAAGTTTCAATCCTAGCTTGTGACAAAGCACCAACTAGCAAATGCTGGGAAACATCACACTGTTACACACTATGATGTCACGCCTAAACCCATCAAGAGGAGCACACGACAGAAATTTGCAGAAAAAAAAAAATCAGCCCAGCCGTGAAAACACAGCCAGAATAGCATAGAGCTGCATCCCTCAGGTACTTATCCTGAGACTGGGTCTGCTGAAGTCGTTTGGGGTTTCCCTTGGCTTGGTTTTGTCCGTCTGTCCATATGTTCTCTTAAACTGGTAAATCATTTATTTCATAATGACCACCAGTGTCAGAATGCATGTTGACATGAGAAATAAAATGGTAAAAACTATGGTGAAACTAGAGCAGCTTTCCCTGAGGACAGACTCAGCCATTTTGTGTCATTTATATCACTCTCTTCCTGGTTTCACAGCCATGAGAAGCAAGAGGAAAGGATGGCTCTCTGTTCCAAATTCCTGGACAGATCTAAACTGAAAAGCCTAAAGTAAGACTGCAGCACCCAGCAGAGACAACAGTAAAAAGGGTCTGTGGGGGATGATGTGCCCAAAGCTCTGCTGTTGGCAGCAGCTCAGTTATAGCGGTTTCCTGACTCAGTTCTCAGCCTAGAGACCACAGGAGTCACAACCAGCTGCTGTAGAGCTTAAACCCACTCAAGGGCCTAACCCAGTAAATTTTCTGGTTTATCAGTTTATCTTTTGATAGACAACAATCTACTGGGACCACACTCCTAGGAGTGGGGACACTTGGGTCCCCTGCCTGACCCACAGCTCCCACCTCCCAGCACAGTGCCCAGTCAGGGCACTCCATTCAGGAAGATGGGCCACTGCACAGCTCCACACTGCACTTCACTGCACCAAACTGAATAGACATGTGCGAACGTAATATCAGATTCCACATGTGCATGTGTATTCCATGTATGATAATTCTTCTAGCTATATTGCTCAATCCTATCCTTTGGTGATGCACATGATTGCAAAAGGGTTTTTTCCTTAGTTCTATGCTTCAGTTATCTTCACATGTCAGTCACTATATTTTGGATAGTGTTTCTATAACACTATATAGTTTATGCATAGGACCATGGACTCACACAAGCCTCAAGAAGCACTGTTTTATTCACTGATTGATGAAATCACCTCAGGTGAGTAAGGACAAGGCCCTGTCTGTGTTCCAAATGCTAACATCTAAATTCTCTGCTTCAGGAGAAGAAAGAAGCTAATCCACAGTCCTATGCTTCTCTTCCATATGCAGGAAGCTGGTTGTCCACATAACCCTAAAGATTTGTGAAGTCCTTCATTCGCCCATATGACCACTAAGCAAGCTGCTATCCTCACAGCATTCCTCACCAGTCTTTCTCCAGTGCTACACAACATGCTACACTTGTTGCTAAGTTAGCAGCAGCCAAAGACCCTAGGACGTATCCTATATCATTGTTTGATCAGAGAAATAGATTTATTGTTTCTTCCAGACTTAGCAATTCAATTAGCCAAGGTACCCAGTCAGAGCCAAACCAGTAGTGGCAACAAGACCATCTAAACTTATGCTTCGCACAGCATTATTTGAACCAAGGGGACAATTCTGGGTGATGCTCACAATGGCATGGTGCAGTGCTGGCTTGAAAATTGACCACAGGTCTGTAGATCAAATCAAACATTTTAATTATCTTGTATTTTGCCTGAAATCATTACATCTCCTATAATCACCACCTGTAAAATTACTGTAGGGATAAGAATCTTTATAACCATCTTGGAGGCAGTCAGGCATTTTATTTTGCCTCCCCAGTATCCTTCATGTCTTACATTCCTATTAAGCAGCCAGGTCTGACACCTGTCTCTTTAGCCCACTCCCACAGATAACCACATACGCATGTAAATGATTAACACTCCCCTCTCGTGAAGCCACACATCTTTGCGCTCCAGTGAGAATAACTGCTTATACTACTGCAAATAATAAAACGTGTCATTCAATCCTTGTACTAAAAGCTTAAAATCCAATGTGAGGTGATGGGGGTGTAAGTCAACATGAGCAATTTGAACTCAAAAGCAGTTTAACACTGTTCATGGGATCAAAGATGAGTAAATCGTCTCTTTTTGATTCCTATACCCTACCATTGTGCTAGTATTCAGACATCTACCAAAAATAGCCTATTACATACTACTAAAAGCCCCATAGGGATTATTCCTCTTTGTCTACTCTCCTCTCTTTCTTATAGCATATAAATTACACTACCTTAGGCTGAGAAGGGAAAATGCAAAGCTGATGTGTAGAACAGTGTAAATAACCCATATTTAATACCTAACAAAAAGCTTACTTCTTCAGTCATCTTTACTGATGGGCATATGTAACCTCGCAAAGAAGTCCAATATTCCAGGATACATTCACCCCTCTACTCTTACCCAACTGCAATATATTTGTACTTACATCTTTTAGCGCAGTGAAGGTTTCAAACATATGTAAAGACAAATATTCTGCCCTCACCACAGATTTCCACCCTAAACAACTGAGCTCCAGAGGTGCATGTTTCTCCTAACTGTGTCCTGCCATGGTACTAATATGAGCAAAGGAAAAATACAGGACCAGCATAGCTAATAGTAAACATTTTAAATTAATCTGGTATTATCTAGTTAGAAAATAGTTTCCTCACTCTCCCAGTATGATTTGTTACTGGTTTTAGATTCCTTTCCTTTCCTTCCTATGTTCTTACACGAAGTCCACACCATATTTTACACTTCACAGCTGCTGTTAGAAGTGTTCTTGCTCTTTTCCTAGGACAGAGCAAGCCTCTGCTAGAGGCAATGCTTAAAGGTGCAAAGAAAGCAGATTTCCTAACCTCAGAGTGTTCCTGATTCTGGATGCAAGGGCAGTGATGTCTGGTTAACTCTGTGACACCATTCTTTTAAAACAGAGCTACGGGAATCAAATCACACCTGTAAATTTATTGAAACAACGAAAGCAAAGGACATTCAGAAAGATAGGCCAGTAGCCCCTTACAGGGAGGAGTTGTTGTACCAAAGCATTTCAAGTCTTAACACAGCCACTATTTACACAGACCTTTTTGCAAATACACTTTCTTTGCCTGTAATTCATCAGCCTTGCCCAGCCTACCCAAAAGGTGATCTAAGGGCTCATATGCCATTTCCATGGGAGATGGGACATTAAAATAAAATATATTCCAGCTCTTTGATTCCCATTGATTTTGTGGGTAATACAATAACCAGAATGAGATAGCTGAAACCAATAAAAACTGATTTATAGCATTAAAGGCATTCTTTATAGCACTTATTTATGGTACATTACATCTGAAATCCAATTTCACAGGCTGCTGTTTGAAACTTTCTGTTCAATCATAAATACACTACATACGGCATAGCTCAGTGCCACAGAGTCAGATTATACAAATGCCTCTGTTCCCAGAAGGAACTGCACTTCTACTGCAATCGTGGTAAATGAGTTTGACAGTAATTTTTCCCAACCAACTTCCAACCAAAAAGTTCCAGTCAGCACTCAATAAATTTAGAATATACGGTTACTCCTTTGATCATAATAAACATCTATTTATTCATATATTTCAGTTATTGAAAAGGCATTAACAGAAATCACAGAAAGTAAACGTGGCATATGTTACATGATAAACTACTAAGCATACTTAAATGTGCCAGCAGGGGTACTATTTGAAAAACACACACAAGCAGGCACGTGTACCACTCCCCTTTATTGGGATGGGAACGTTACAATCCTGCTAGTTTAATTTTCAAAAGGTGAAAAGAAGGAGCTTCCTCAATGAGTCTCAAAGCTGCTCACTTCAAAGTAAGAGGCCACATTCAGGTCACTTACTATAATCATTGTCAAGAAAAGGGCAAAAAATCAGAACTGACTTTTACAGAGGCACTGTCATCTGAATCTGAAGCAAGTTCTTATTTATTTGAAAAGGCTCTTCCCTGAAAGTAAAATCACTGCAAACTATGTTTGTCAGGCTATATACAAATCTAAGCTGAAAGATGTTTTCTCCCTGTCTCTGCTAGGAAGGCAAACTTTGTCTTCGTGTGATGTTCCCCTTCTCGGTTAGAAGAGATTATTCTTAAAGATGTAACTACATTGACATGTTAAAAAACAGAGTACTTGTAGTGCTACTACTTAGAGAACTAATGAAAAAAAAATTCCAATTATGGCAGATCAAGTTTTGCTCCTCTAGAGACACTACTCCATAGAGAAATAGAGCGAGACAAAATTAAATCTCCAAACATGCAGGAATACTCTTTTGGTTCCTCAGCTAGAAAGCCACAGACTCCTGTGGGGAATAGAAAATATATCAATATTGTAAAAGCAGACAGTGGCTGGAGACCCAGTGAGAATAATGAAAGTTGTCAATTTGATACACATTTGGGGGTGGGAG
>JANHFX010013014.1:48608-62350 GCA_027560015.1 Chloroceryle amazona | reverse complement strand
AACTATAAATTGAAGAACAGAAGGGTGGGGGGGGAGACCGGGGGAGAAAAATAAATTTTGTAATTTAGAACCCTTTGGGGGGGGGGGGGGGGGGGAATAGGAAAGAAGAACCTAAATCCCAGGTTCTCAGTTGAGGACAGACCTGACCTGCCTCATTTATTTTATTCAAACCTCTGCAGGAAGCAGATGGGAGGGAAGGACACTTTCAGTGAGGAAACTTGAGACTGCAAAGCATTAATAATTGAATATTCAGTCTTTCACCTCCAGAACAGCAATTCAAATCCAATTCACGTCAGCAGCGACCCAAACTTACTAACTGGCTTGCATGTTGAAATGATACGAAAGACTTAATTGGTTTCTAGTGTCCATGAGATAAAGCTGGGCATTACCTTTGACATTTATAGCAAACTATACAACAGGTTGAAGGTGACAGATGGGAAACACTCTCCCAGAATATCATCCCCCCTCCAGTGCCAGTTAGGACAGTCCCTAGAAGAAATACTCCCTCATACAGTAAACAAGAAGAACCCACCTAACATTAAAACAATATAAAAAAATACACTAATGAGAATTTTTTACCTTGTGGCATGTATTTTTCCAAAGAGTAATTACTGTATAACATGTTTTTTTTCATTTTATCTTGGTAAGTTTTGGCCACTGAAAGGAAGGTTTGGCCACTAAAAGCAAGACCACACAGTTGGCTGACCTAGACACGAGCAACCATTTGATAGCTTGCATCTTCCTTTAAATAATAACACAGATCCTACAGCTGTAGCATAGCAAACCAAAGTAGAATGGAAAATAGCTGCAGATCCCATTATCCAGGTCCTGGTCACAGGCATAGAAACACTTTTCCATTTTCCTTGACATCATTTAAAATGACTTGTACTTGAGGAAATACACAACTGTGCACCATCGCAGAATTCTTCTGGACATTAAACACAGACTTGGGAGCCTCATGGAAAAAAACATTTATATACATTTCAGAAAGTAAAAGATACCATAGACCCTATTTTGAGTTTTAATGAAATAAGTAACACTTGGCTTCATCATAAACTGCCCACGTTCACAGTAAGATTTCACTTCAAGACAAGGCATATCTAAGTATACAATCGTACAGTATTTGCAATAGAGATTTTAATGACATTTTCAGACCAAAGCCCCTTTCACAGTATTGTACATAAAATAAAGAGTGCAGCTGCAGAAAGGTTTTTCTCTTTTTTTCAGCAATCCAATGTTTTGTTTACATTGCAGCTGAATTTGTCAAAGAATCTGTGAAGAGTCTGCTCAGAATACACTATCACTTTCATGACGTTTCCCATGGAAAAGCATCCCAAACCAATCCATGAAAGAACCCATTTGAAAACCTAGAAATTCTGCAATCTTTCTCAAGGAGAGATTAATAGGGGCAGCAAAATTGGCTAAACGGGGAAAAAAAATCACTTAAGATTTAAAATGTCTGAGGTCGTTAGGAATATTTCACTCAGATCAACGTATAATATTAAACTTATTATCATATACAATGCATAATGCTTAGAAAATAACTTGAGTCACAGATACTTCTGAATTCTTCATTAAACCACTCCAATGGGAAAAGAGCGAAACTTGCAGTGGACAGTTCACTGACAATCTCTGCTTCACATACAGTTTCGGCTAAAAAGATGGAATGAATGTGGATACTGATTAAAGAATTAAATGTTTATGTTATAGACTGCAAAAATGCATTGAATTGCTTTGTTCAGTTCCAGCAAGTATACTCTTCGAAAAAGAATACATGTGTCAGAGGAATCAAAAAATACAGTTAGAATAGTGAAAGACACGAGAATGCATCTTTAAACAGATAAATTGCTAATACAATAATAATGCATTTTCTTCCTATAAGAAAAAATCAAATTCAAAGGTAATAAATTTAAGTCTGATTAAAGGGACTTTTTTTTTTTTTTAAAATTAAATATAATACATGCCCACAACATGAACTGCAAATTAGGCTGCTAAAATCACAAAAATACAATCCAATGATGTTATGGATCATGACGGCACCCCAAAATTACCCTAACATCTTTTTGTTCTTTTAAGTGAAGTACATAACTCCTTCAACCTGCAGAAAGAGACAAATATAATGCTGATGCAGGTGCAATGCTTCACATCGACACATAGCTTTTCCCTGAATACCTGAGTAGGAAATTAATAGCATAACAGACACCAAAGTAAACACCTCATGAAATGTAGATCAATCTGGCTAACCAACGAAAAGCAACAAAGAATCACAAAACAGATTCAGCTGCAGCAGGGATTCCAGCTTTACTCTGCTGCCTGGGGGGTAGACCAATGGGTGGACAACAGGGCACACTAAATCTCGTCAGCAAATCAGGGTAATTAAAATATACAAGTGTTTTTGATGTTAATGCATTGTGTTTGCTGTTACCTTGGTTTGGAAAACTTACTGAAAAAAGTCAGAAAAGCAAAAGAAATGGAAACATGCATCTGGATAGGACCTCTTGGGTTCTCAAATTCAGTTCCCTTGAGTAACGGCTACCTATTCTGTGACCCCTCTTCATGAATGGGTTAAGCTCAATTTCAAAAGCAGCTAAGAGGGCGATTGGACATTCAATAGCTCCGCAGCCTTGGACAGGTGTTACAGATGTGTCATGTGCGAAGCCTCTATGTCTCACAAGAGAAGTTAGGTTCAAGGACAAAGTAAGGAGGTGTGCCATATGATCTAAACTGAAGATTGGCACGTCTGTCTCAGAACGCATAACCTAGAATCCCATCTAAACTTGCAGATGTTTGAAGTCTCATCTATGCTGCAAAAGGAGGGTCGGAGTCTGATTCTCTGCCCCACTCAGAGCTCCATTTTCTTTTGGACTAGTCCCATCTAGTCCATATTAGACAGAGCAACATTGGGGTTGTGTGTTTTCAAAGCATTTGAAATGGCTGTGTTGCAATAAAAAGGAACAGGGCTTTGTAGCCAGAAACTGAGTAGACACTTCTATGGTGTGGTAGGCAATGGGCAGGCATGTGGCCATACTTGAGAGAGCCAGGTCTGCTGAGGTAGTGTCAAAGAACTGCTTGGAAGAGAAGAAGGTTGACCTTGTGCCTTTTTGTCCACAGTATCGTCTGAGAGCAGTGCCTACAGTGAATTATTCCCAGGTGAGATGAAGCCATAACTGGTAAAACCATCTGCCTTTCAGAATGTGGCGCACACCCCATGAATACCTCCCCCCTCACAAGATAACATGTGACTGCTAAAATGACCGTATCATCAAAACGACATGCCTTAGAAATGGAACAAAAGGTGGAGAGATGGTTCAGGGCCAGCACGGGAAGGGCATCAAAACCACTCAGAGGAATGCTTTTATGACACAGATTAGTCCCGAGTTACACACTCAAAATCTTCAGGGCCTGCAAGGAGGAAAGGTGCACAGACTCTGAAATAGCCCCACAGAGCTCTCCTGCTTCCCTCTCTGAAATGGCTGGAGCCTAATAAGCTACTAGCTGGCAAAAGAAAAAAAAAAAAACAATTTTTTTTTTCTTATATGGTTCTGACTTTCAGGGCAATTTAAAACACAGTATTTTCCCATGTTCAAAAGCCCTCTGCAAGTGCTTTCCCACCGGTATGTGAAGAGAAGTCTGAAAACCACCGTACTAAAAGTACACAGCACTCAAAGTCTGACTTCCACCTACAATAAAAAGATCCTTCTTGCATTAAAAGGATAAGGAAAGATGTGGCAGCACACTAAAAAGCAAATTTTAAATGGTATCACAAACACTGCAGAGCAAACATTTTATGATGCATACTATATATTTTCGTAATTTTTCATTCTCAATAGAATCTCAGAAACAGGCTTTTCATTACTGTGCAATCTACCATAATTCAGGCACCCAAAAAATGTCAGTCTCTGCAATTCAGAGCTAAGATTTAATAGGATAATGTTGAAGCACATGATAAAGAAATATAATTATTAAAGCAAACTAGACTTTGTATTTCACTTTCCTTTATTTCACATCTAAAGACTTTATTATGTTTTCTTTACTAATTCACAAGATTTAAAAATTTGTAAAGCACATTCAATTATTAAGCTTTTTTATATGCTCAACATATTCCTGGCCTCATAATCTAAAGCCTAGAGGCTCTTAATTTGTTCATGTAACTCCTGTCCAGCTGTGCATGTACAGAGAAAAGAAAACCAGCCATCACCAGGCAGCATATGAAACCTGTGGAAGCTTAGCCTTGATTTTATGGTCTGATGTTACCAATCTTGATACTAACTGGCAAGGGGAGCCATCCCCTGCACCCTGAGGGCGGGATACAGCCTGTTTCCTATAGTTTCTGGGTACATGTCACCGCAGAACACGTGATCATCAGTAACCTTGAATATTTGGAGGGCTTTGCTGACCTTTTATGTAGAATTTTAAGAACTTTAAGAGACTCTCTATTGGAGAGTGTTTTTTTTCTTAGTATCCGTGTCAGGCAAACAAAATAGACTTGCTGTGTTAGTTCTAAAGCTTAAGACATATCATGACAATTAGAATTTCTCACTTTTAACTGACTTTCCTGTAATTAATAACCAAAGTGCTTCTTATGACCATTGCTAATGAAGTCCATGAAATCACTGCAATTGGGAAAGTTGAATGCTTCATGATTATTCTATGCTGATTAATAATTTTTATGACCAGGTAGATCAAAGACAAATCACTTAATTTTCAGTTAGAAGTATTTTTAAATGGTATTTTCTGCAGCAGTTGTGCCAGACAACAACGAAGACACTCCTCTTATTTGAAAGTTGATAACACCCTTTTCATCAGTCATCTTCTCTACTGCAATCCAGTGTTACATATTTCTGAGACTTTCTTCAACAGAAAAAAACAAGTCATACCTGCACAGCAAAAATATCGTCTAACATGCACAGCCCTGCAAACATCTTTAACTGGGTCAACACTTTTTTTCATCTTCTTAAAATTAGAGTCCTCATTGGATTTAAAAAAAGAAATAAAAAATAGTACTTGACTTCAAGTAGTGATCTACAGAAATAGTTCAGTAATCCCTGCAACTGAAGCCAGTACCTGAGAAACAAGTCATGGTAATCTGCTAAAGCCTTCTACTGAACTGTGCAGCTCTAAGAAGCTGTCTTGCAGGTAGGAAAGCAAGATCATGTTCTCATCAGTATAATTTATTTGAGTGGTACTGCTTTAACTTTGACTGTAGAAGGAGTAGGGTAGAAGTGGTCAGGTATGAGCTCACATTGACTACACCTTTCTGACATGATGGGCTATACAGCAGCTTCTGCAATTTTCAAGGACGTTTGTACTGAAAAACCTCATCACACGTACAACCCCTCTGGATCTTGATGATGTAGTGGTGTACTGAAGTTTCATGGGTTCCCACTTTTAAGTTATGCCGTTTCTTGACTGCAGATGCAACCAGGACACCTACCTTGCTCTGATCTGTGTAAAGTGGTGGGTGATTTCCCCATAGCCATAGGCTATAAAATGTTCCTACTGAAGTCCTTAGAATCAAGGAAGGACTCATCTTTTAATCTTTGACTTTTTGCTCTTCCTAACAGAGGCCTAACAGCAGAACAATCTAGGCAGAGAAGATCAAAGGCTAACAAGGCGAATAGTAAGGCATGAGAATGCCAAGACTTGCTTGCTTCAACTGGACGAGATACTTTTTCCAGTAAGTCATTTTTCTAAACAAGATGAAAGTTAAACCTGCTTCCCTGAAAGGGAAATGTTGCCACACAGAGCAAGGAATTTAGGAAGAAGTAGTTCAGCCCCTGAAATTTTAAATATCCTTTTCTCCAAAACAAGGACAGAGAAAGGGCAAGAGCTTGAGTACCTGCAAAACTAAGTAAACTAACTAAAAAGGGGAAGGTCCTATTTCAGAAATATGTGCAAGTCAGATGGTAGGATGACTCAAATTGAGCCCGGATACCAAAACAGCCTCACTCCAGGCAGCAGCACTGTGGAGCCTGCAATTTCTGCTGTGAGGGAACTGCAGAAAAACCTCATGAAACCGAGTGATTAGTCAATAAAATGGCAAGTGAAATTCAGTGTAAACAAATGTGGTGCACATGGGCAAAACAGTAATCTAAACCATGCATTCAGCCTAGCAATGAGATCTTAATGGGCTGTTTCCACTCAGGAATGAGATTGTGAGATAACAGGACTTTTTATGAAAACTTAAGCTCTGGGCTGATAT
Source organism: Chloroceryle amazona (assembly GCA_027560015.1). NCBI lineage: Eukaryota > Metazoa > Chordata > Aves > Coraciiformes > Cerylidae > Chloroceryle > Chloroceryle amazona. The sequence goes on along the minus strand of JANHFX010013014.1, from coordinate 56,148 downwards.
ACTCCAGGGTTGCTGGATCATCTGAACCAGGTGTCTGTCTTTTAAACCATGTATTCAACTGTCTTTCTGCAATACATTTCTGTTGCAAACATCAAATTTTGAGGTTTGGGCTGCAATTTGCTTTGTGCTTCTGCACTATCACCATAATCACAGTGGAACAGTTAAAATGCTCTATTAGGCCTATTTTGGTAAATCCTACTAAGCAGTTTATTATCTTAGAATAATATTATGGTAAATTGTTCTTCAGCCTTCTTCCTGTCTTAAAAATAACACCACAACACTCAACATCGCTTCCCCCTTTTTTTTGAGAAAACTGCATCCTTACCCAGGACATCAGGGAAAGGGCTTTCCCCGGGACCTAGAAATTCTCAACGTTCCCTAGAAACACCTCATGAAACAAAGTCACACTGCTTATTCAAACAGGCTGAGCAATAAGGCATATTTACAAAACCAGAAGAGTCAAATATTTTCTGCTGTTACAGAAAAGTCCAGCCTCAGAGCACACAGGCAACCACACACTATCTCCTTCTCCATTGCCCATGTTTGTCAAAAAGGAGGTGAAACAGAAATGAAAAATCTTTTGCACAATCTTCCTGCTACTCAGCCTGTTAAATCCATTAATCTCAACGAGAAGGGTCAGAACAAAGTGTCCAAGGCCAGGCTGGACAGGGCCTTGAGGAACATGATCTACTGGAAGATGTCCCTGACCACAGCAGGGGGTGTTGGACTAGATGATCTTTGAAGGCCTGATAATTTCTTAATTCCCAGACTCTATTCAAATCAAGACTCTGGCAGCAATAACACAGGAGGCCCATATTAGCAGCCGACACTAACCAGAACCTGTTAGCACAGCTTCACTGCTCACTCTCCCACTCACAGTGCAGAGGATCACCCAGTTGAACAGGGGGTAAGGGCAGTGATAGGAGCCCACTATTTATTCTTCCTTTGTAACCCCACAGCAACAGACAGGAAAAACTGGAATCACAGCAAAGGTTAACAAGAAAGGTATAGTTCACATCATTTGTCATACTATATTTTGGTTTTCCTCTTCCCCAACATCTGTCTCCTCCCTGCATAGCAAGGAGCCCTTTTTCATGATAAGGTAGTTCCGTGGTCTGAAAAATTTAATGAGTAGATGGAACATCAATCCATTATCCAATAAAATACTGCAGTGGGTTAATCCAGGAAATAAAAATTGAGAATGAAGCAGATGGCCGTTTATAGTCCTCTTGATTTCTTAAATATTCCTTCCCAGTGCACAGCCATTCTTGTATTAAACACGAAATGCACAGTTCTCACCATGTGCATATTATGCAACCATTCATATGACCTCATAAACATTACATCTTATAGAGCAATTATTTTTTATGTCTTTTTTTTTTTAAAAAAAAAGAAAAGCTGTATCATTTCATGGAAAATTATTCCCACACCTCAGATATCTTGAAATAATTTGAAGTATCTGCCAAAGGCAAATAATAAATCCACCACATGCAAATGCTTGCTCAAGATACTTTCTGGATGTATCTTAATTTTCTGGGTTCAAGAAATTATACAGGGAAAGAACTTTAACATGTGATTTGGCTGTAATATTTCAAGTATTCTGTCAAACACAGATGCCAGGAAAATACGTATCTGAGCTCCTCTCTCAGTGTGATAAACTGGAAATAGCTGCTTCATTAAAGCGATTACAATTTATACTGATACAGCAATTGAGTACAACTGATATTGACACAGGAACAGAGGCAACTGCTACTTTGGACTTCATAAAAACACATCCTGTCAGTAAAAAAATGAGTATAAAGATTATGATTGTCTCTTGGTTGTCTGTATATATGACAACCAAGTTCTAAGCTTGTCCAGATTCTTTGCAATAAGATGACTATGTAAACAGCTTAAAAAATATATTTCCTCTATTCTGAGACCCACATAGTTAACAATTTCTAAAAATAATTTTTGTCATTAAGATCTACTAAGACATTAACACACTAACACACCAAGTGCAATTAATACACCACAGATTACATCTGCTGTGTGCAAAGAGCCAGTATGATTCTTATACACCAACTAATCTCAATTATACTGACAGGTAAAGTGGCACTTAAATACATATTTTGCAATGGGGCATTGCCCACTAGGTAAAGAGCGGAGTGTAACCACTATCAAGTTTTATACATTCCCTCCTTTTTCTATTACTCCTTTGGTAATCTACTACAGTGTAATCAACTGTGCAACCAGGACAGCACCCAGGAGAAGACAGGGGTGCCTAGATAGAGCCTGAAGAACCTCCATGGAGGAGAAGCTGGAATAGCAAAGAACGGGTCTGAAAAAGAAACTGGGCAGAAAGACAGAACAGGAAAGGTCAGAAATGCTTTGGTAAAAGGAGGCAGGGATGTACACAACTAGAAACACACTTTGTTCCAGAGCTGGAATGAACCCTGAGATTTCTACTACAGGAAGCCAGTTTGCTCAAAGCTACTGGAAAAGGGCAAGTCATTCAGAGGATGCAGCTGCCGACTGCTGAACCAGGTTTAATAGCAACCTCTGCAACGGTGGATCTCATTTTTCTGAGTCCTTATGATGCTCTGTGCGTGTACTGGCTTATTTGCTGCTTTCTTCCCAGTGGATCTTTTAAAACTACTGAAAACTGCAGGCACAAAATTTTGCTGAAACTAAGTAACTTACGATGATTTTATGTCAAGCACCCCAGAGGTACACGGCAGAAACTGGTCTCCATCTGCAAATATCACTCACTCTCCACATGCCCACACACTAAATTCAGTCTTTACCTGTCTGGTCACAGTAGTTCATGGAGGTTGGATTCAAATGGTGAGATCTATTTGCAGACTGATGCCCAGTAAAATCCTGAAGCAGCAGGCTGGCTGTAAGTGATGGCTTGTGACAGGCACAGGAGGAGGCATTTGGCTTTGTAAGCAGACACTATGCAGTGGCCGAAAACCATAAAAATTGTCTGAAAGAATTCGTAGGATAGGTAAAACCATCTGACAGGCACAGCAGCTGGACCATGCTGATTCTTACCCAAATACAGAATCACAGGACATCTTTGAAAGATCTTGAAGAGACCTTCAAGGTCATCTAGTCCAACCTTTGATCACATACTGCAAGCTCACCACTAAACCATGTCCCTAAGCACCAGGTCCACATGTCATTTAAATGCCTCCGGGGATGGCAACTCCATCACTGCCCTGGGTAGATTGTTCCAGTGTTTGATAACCCTTTCAGTGAAGAAAGGTTTCCTAATATCCAGCCTAAACCTCCCCTGGTGAAGCTTCAGGCCATGCCCTCTGGTCCTGTCACAAGTCAACAGGGAGAAGAGGCTGTCCCCCTCCTAACGCCAACCTCCTTACAGGTAGCTGTAGAGAGCAATAAGGTCTCCCCTTGGCCTCCTCCAGACTAAACAACTCCAGCTCCCTCAGCTGATCCTCACAGGACTTGTGCTCCAGGCCCTTCACCAGCCTCGTTGCCCTTTTCTGGACATGCTCCAGCATTTCTATGTCCTTCTTATAGTGAGGGACCCAGAACTGAATGCAATATTCACACTGTGGCCTCACTAGTGCCAGGTACATGGAGATGATCGCCTCCCTGTTCCTGCTGGCGACGGTGTTTCTAATACAAGCCAGGATGCCACTGGCCTTCTTGGCCACCTTTGCACACTGCTGACTCACATTTAGTCAACTATCAGTCGACATCCCCAGGTCCTTTTCCAACTTGCGGCTTTCCAACCACACATCCCCAGGTCTGTAGCTTGCCATGGGGTTGCTATGACCCAAGTGCAGGACCCAGCACTTGGCCTTGCTGAACCCCATGAAATTAACCTGATCTAACCTGTCTGAGCCCTGCTGTAAAGCTTCCCTACCCTCCAGCATATTGACACACCCACCTAGCTTGGTGTCATCTGCAAATTTACTGAGGGTACACTCAGTCCCCTCATCCAGACCATTAATAAAGATATTAATGAGAACAGGCCCCAGTACTGAACCCTGGGGAACAGCACTTGTGACCGGATGCCAGCCAGATTTAGCTCCGTTCACTACCACTCTTTTGGCCCCGCCATCCAGTTTTTATCCAATGCACAGCGTATTTATCCAAGCCTTGTGCCATAAGTTTCTGAAGGAGAATGCTGTGGGAGACGGTGTCAAAGGCTTTACCAAAGTCCAGGTAGACAATGTCTACAGCTCTTCCCTCATCCACTAAGCAGGTCACCTTGTTGTAGAAGGAGTTCAGGTTAGTCAGGCAGGACCTGCCTTTCATAAACCTGTGCTGACCGGGCCTGATCACCTGGTTATCTTGTACGTGCCATGTGATGGCACTCAGGATGACCTGCTCCATAACCTTCCCTGGCACCGAGGTCAGACTGACAGGTCTGTAGTTCCCAGGATCATCCTTTCAGCCCTTCTTGTAGGTGGGTGTCACATTTGCATATTTGCACACCTCTTCCTATTGACTACAGAGACCAGTCTAGAAGTGAATGAAACACAGGAAAGAAAGACGTTGCAGAAGCTTTGTAAAGAAGGCATAAAGTGACAGAAACAGCAAAGATTGAAAAGGCACCAGTGTGGTTTTGACGGGTAGAAAGAGATATTACACTACCGGCATACTTCTCACAAGTACATGCTTATGTTCCAGTGGCATGAATCCACGTCAGGAAGCCCTCAGCTTAGGTTGACTCCTGGAAGTAGTCTCACAGCTGTGTTTGAAATAAGCAGAAGCTCCATGTCAAGTGCTTGTATAATGTCTTAGCATTATGTGGTAGTTTACAAAGCAAGGACTTTAAAAGCCTAGGTCCTATGTGTCTGCACGTGGTCAACTCAAGCGCAATAATTTTCCTGATAGTTCCTCAGTGGTCATGCCCTTAGCTACAGACCAGGCAAAACACCATTCTCCGAGGCCCTGACAAAAAGCACACGTTGGTGATGCAAACAGATTTTACCTGTGACGAGGAAAAGAAATTTAATCTCACATGGCCACGTTTAAAATATATTAGTAAAGTAAGATATAGGGGATAGGCTGAACAAGAATATTATAGCAAGTTATTATATTCAAGGGAATGCCATGCAATATAGGGAAAGAGAAAGGGATTCTCTATGAAAAAATAATAAGAGATCATTTAATTGAAGACTATGTCACAGGCAAAAAATTAAGTTTGTATGCTGTTTTTGCAAGCTTATTATGGTCTTTTAGCAATTTCTGTATTTGCAACAAATTTATATTAATATTTCATGCTGCACTGAAGTAAGATAGATACATTTAAACTGGAAATAATTGGTCTTCTGGTGTATTTATTTATATTCAGCAGTTTATATTTGTTTTTCTATTTCATATATTTAATTTGCATTTGTTTTGGATAGCATGAAATATTTAAAACGGCTATTATGAAGTCGAAGATATTCTTACAGCATAAAAGAGATTTTGAGAGGAAATATTTGTCGGTTTAAAATTGGAGCAAGCATAATTGAATAATGAGATGAAATTTGAACCATCTAAAAGAATTATAATTAGAGCCCAACTCAAAGATGACAAATTTCACCATTTAGAGCTATCATGATGAAAATGGTAAATATGAGTTGTCATGCTTTAATTAAAAAGGAGTGGAAATGGCATGAAAGCATTCATTGTTAAAATGTTCTTAGCACTGTAATTATTTTTATTGATTAAAGTAATTATTAATTCATGAACAGGCTCTAAAATGTTGATACTGTACTTCATGAAATGAAGAAAGGAAAATGCCATCTCATTTATTCATGAAACTCTTGCATTTCCATAAATAGATCTTTATAAATGCACGACAGCTAAAAAAAGCAAACCCTCATCCAAGACAACTTCTGAAAACATCCAAACTTATACAGAGCAGCACCTCACTGACAAATTTGCTCCTTGCTGTTTCCCATAAAGTTCAGGCCACCTTTAAATTACACCATTGCTCAGCTGCTCACCGCATTTGAATAGCTTTTCAGTAGAACCACTTTCACTGGATTAGCCTGGTGGCAAGAATACCACTGAGCAACACCAGGGTGCTCTTCCCCTGGATGTGGCCTGTTTTTCCTCCTGGAGATTTGTGCCTGGGTGGAAAACCAGGAATTATGTCTGGATTTCTACAATATCTGGGACATTTAGACCACCCGTACATGCACAAGGTGGTCTGGATGAATGGGACCCCCCTGCAAGGACAGTGCATAGATACGCACAAGCAGGGCAGTTCCCAGCTGCACCAGCCTTGCTGTACGTATTGTCTATACGCACAACAAATGGCAGCTTCACTGGACTCACTGCACGTGTGCTGTAGAGTGCACCTCTCCTCTGTTCCTACTCCAATACATCCTGAATGGGCAGATGTGGCTCTTGGTGGGCTGTTCCTCCATCCCTAGAAAGTGAGCATCCTTTCTGAACAGGTCGAGTTTGCATTTCTTGGCTAGTGAGGAGGTGGAAGAGCTAAAAGAGCTAAAGGCGACATGCCCAGAAACAGCCTTGAAATAATCGCTGAACCTCTGCTCATTTGTTAGTGCACTGATGATGTATATAATATGTGTAAAAAATCAATACATTTCTGCCTACAAAACAAGAGGACAAGAGCATGTTGTTTTAAATTAAATGGCCTTTGAGAGAAAAAAAATGAAACAACAAACAACTAAAAAACCTGCGTAGCCTACTGATCACTACACTTGATGGGGGTTGAAAAAGTATAGCCACAGTGACATTTACTGTCATGAGTTTCCCAGTGGTGTCTGATATGAGGAGAGTGATTTAGTACAAAGTTCCATCAGCTGTAAGCCAGATGGATACCAATCCTGCGACAGGATATGACTGTAAGCAGGACGTCAAAGAGATTTTAATTATGCAACAACTGAAACCTAAGTAAGGAAAAAAAAGGAGGGATGGAGGGAGGAGAAGCTCATTTTGGGAATGTCAAGAATACTTTCTGTGACAGATTGCTACATGCTTTTGTTTAGGAGGCTAGACAAGGGTCATAAGTGAGAAACAGAGGGAGCAAAACAACCACTCATTTGATTTTAATACTCACAATTTTTCTTGCAGATTAGCTTTTCATCATGCCAGAGTCCTCCAGGAAAGAACCAGAGGGGTGTTTGTTACAGCATCCTGTGCTCACATCATGTGTGATTATCTAAGTGCTTCCATAACATAAGCACCCCTAACACAAGCTGGAAAAAGAGAGTGAAAGCTTGGTGATTTTTGAGTTTGTCACTGTATTTTAAGAACAGTTCTGCCAAGGCTCTTCTCTAATATTAGACTCCAACTCCAAGCCATAAAGAAGTGTGAAAGTACAAGAAATACAAGCACTGTTCCCTGTTCGTGGACACTCAGTAACTTTGCAAACTAGCACTTTGGGGCAGCGGAAACAGAAAAAGAAAATACCGTATTAAATGGCAAGCAAAATGCATGATCACTTAAAGAAGATATCATTATTGTATGTGCTCTGTACACATTTATGTAATATACCTGTGACCTTCAGCATGCAGCAAGTCAGTCATTTACTGTCAGGGTCCATACTACACAACACACTACC
>JANHFX010013014.1:0-48508 GCA_027560015.1 Chloroceryle amazona | reverse complement strand
AAGTGGATAAATCAATTCATTTCCTATCTCCAAGATCTGCTTTAGCCTCCTAAGCTTCCATAGACACAGTAATGCAGAATAGACACAGACATCTCTTCCCATCCGTTTTTAAAGGAAATGATGACACAGCTTTATTAAATGCACTACAAGCAAAGAAAAAGGCATCAGCAAAGTTAGATTCACTTATCTCTTCTGCACCATGAAAATGCCTACCATAAACAAGACTCACAGAGAAGCCTCCTCCTGCAAAGGAAGATCAGAGAACCACAGAATCATAGAAATGTCTGGGTTGGTTCCAGTACGGACCCCTGAGGGACACCACTTGTCACTGCTCTCTATCTGGACGTTGAACCATTGACCACTACCCTCTGGAAGTGGCCATCCAGCCAATTCCTTATCCACTAAACAGTCCATCCATCAAATCCACATCTCTTCAACTTAGTGAGTAGGATGTTGTGGGGGACCGTGTCACAGACCTTGCAGAAGTCCAGATAGATCACGTCCACAGGTTGTCCCTTGTCCACTGATGCAGTCACTTTTGTAGAAAGCCACTAGGTTTGTCAGGGAGGATTTCTCCCCTTAGTGAAGGCATGCTGGCTGTCCTTGATCACCTCCCTGTCCTCTGTGTGCCTTATCAGGCGTTCTAGGAGAATATGCTCCATGATCTCCCCAGGCACAGAGGTGAGGCTGACAGGTCGGTAGTTCCCTGGGTCCTCCTTTCTACCCTTTTTAAAGAGAGGTGTGACATGTCTGAGATTCATTCTGCCAGAACTGCAGAAATGAAGAAAAAATAAAAATAGCCACTTTTGGGCTACAACTAGTTTTCAGAGGCATTACTGCCAGGGACAACACTCTGGACAGAGGAGAGAATGGCCAAAAAAAAATTCAAACCGCACAAGTCTCTGGCTGTCAGATGAGAAAATCTCATGCTTTACTGCCTGACCTGTATTACCAGTATATGCAATCACTTTGCCTTGCACTGGATTTTTTTAACACTATTTTTAACTGCTGTTACTATAATACCTGTAGTCATATTTATTTATTCTGGACAAAAAATTATCTGAGTAACTCATCCAAACAGAGACAAACTTTTGAGGAAGGAAAAATAAATCTTAAGATGAAATGCTTATGGACTGTTAACTTCTTGAAAAGTGTGGCAGCTATTTGAGTTTGTGTTCGGGATACACAGTTGATGGCCTACAGTTTCTGAAAAGAGAAGAAAAATATTAAGGAACTGTAGTTTTCTATTTTGAATTGAATTGCCCCACAAGCAGAAGACATTATTCTCTTTGTTCTCCATCCAACATGTCACTTTTGCAGACTCTTGGTTTAGCTGGAACTATAATCTCCTGTGATATTTACACTACAGATTTTCAAGACAGTTAGCTGACAGGCTTTGAATCTCTTCAATGAGAACAGGAGGTAAATAAATTCAGGGAGTCTTTAAAACTGCATTTACTAACTTTTCATTGTCATATCAGAAAACATCAGTGTATAAAGTATTCGTTGAAAAAACTGCTAGGCCATTACATTTAAAACATCCCAAACCATTTCCTCAATCGTACATTACAGCGTGTATCACTGGAGTTCAGTGATGTACACACTACATAGAGATTTCTCCTAAAACAGAGCTTTCTAATAAATTTGCAGAAGCAATCTCTCTGATGACAATGCAAGAAAAGAAAAAGATGCCAACAAAGCTGGATTCGCCTAACTTTTGAAAAGTATCATTGGAAATGCATGTGGCCCCAGTGAGCCCAAGCATACCCTGGAGTTTAGTATGTCACTTAGTGCATGCTCAAGTGGCTTCATGTTCTGCTGTGAACACTCAGCAGTATCCTTGAATGGACTTGGTATGGAGAGCAGACAGCTGAACACAGGAGAGGCGTGCTCCTGCTGTCATGGTTAGGAGCGGTGTGGGCACAACCACCAAGTCCCACCATAGCACTAGTTGTTTTGGCATGGTGTTGTGAATGGTCTTAAGCGAGAATTGTATGAATGTGAGCATTCTGTCACTCTTCTTCCAAAGCTCTGCCCAGCATTGCTCAAGCCATCATATGCACAAGAGCTTACACTTGCGTAGTCCTAACTCAATGCACTACTCATTACATTTAAAGAGTAAGCGAAGGGCACATATTTTGCAAAGTCTAGAAGTTTAATCAAATCTGCCAGGAACATGTTACTGGGACTCTAATGCTGTTGTAAGTTAGAAGCCTGACTTCTGCATGAACTCTCTTATCAGATCAGAAATCAGACTCCTAGCGTTTCAAAGATAGAAACATCATGCAAATTGAGTGAACCTGAAGAAGTAAACACTGCTAAGAAAAGCTGTTGAAATGTAAAGTGACTAGATGCTGTAATCACAGACCAGCAAGTGTGTTAGCACTGAGTTAAGTCTTTGTATCTTATTATTAAATAATAACTTATTATTAAATAATTAATAATATATTAAATAATAACCTTCATCCCTGGAAATATGATGGAACAGCTTGTTCTCAGCATCATCTCAAAGCATGTGGAGGAAAAGAGGGTTATCAGAAGTAGTCAGCATGGATTCACCAGGGGGAAGTCATGCCTAACTAATCTGATATCCTTCTATGAGGGCATCACTGGATGGAAGGATGAGGGGAGAGCAGTAGATACTGTCTTCCTTGACTTCAGCAAGCCTTTTGACACTGTCTCCCACAGCATCCTCATAGACAAGCTTAGGAAGTGAGGATTAAATGAATGAACAGTGAGGTGGATTGAAAACTGTCTAAACAGCAGAGCTCAAAGGGTTGTGATCAGTGGCACAGAGTCCAGAGTCCTGAAACAAATGGTTTTCCCCAGGGGTCAGTACTGGGTCCAGTCCTGTTCAATATATTCATCAATAACCTGGATTAAGGGACAGAGTGTGCACTCAGCAAGTTTGATGACAACATAAAACTGGGAGGGGTGGCTGACACACCAGAATGCTATGCTGCCATTCAGCAAGATCTCGACAGGCTTGAATGCTGGGCTGAGAGAAACTTTATGAAATTCAACAAGGGCAAGGTCCTGCACTTAGGGAGGAACAACTCCATATATCAGCACAGGTTAGGGGCTGACCTGCTGGAAAGCAGCTCTGTGGAAAAAGACCTGGGAGTTCTGGTGGACAACAGGATGACCATAAGCCAGCAGTGTGCTCCTGTGGCCAAGAAGACCAATGGCATCCTGGGGTCCATCAAGAAGAGTATGGCAAGCAGGTCAAGGGATGTATTGTGTCCCATTCTGGGCTCCCTGGTTCAAGAAGGACATGGAACTGCTGGAGAGGGTACAGCAAAGGACTACAAAGATGATGAGGGGATTAGAACATCTCTCTTAATGAGGAAAGGCTGAGGGATTTACATATTTTTAGTGTGGAGAAGACTGAGGGGAAATCTTATCAATGCGTATAAATACTTAAAGGGTGGGTGCCTGGAGGATGGGATCAGTCTTTTTTCAGTGGTGTCCAGTGACAGGACAAGAGGTAAAGGACAGAAACTTGAACACAAGAAGTTGTATCTAAGTAGGAGGAGGAACTTCTTTACTATGAGGGTGGCAGAGCACTGGAATGGGCTGCCCAGAGAGGTGGTGGAGTCTCCATCTCTGGAGACATTCAAAACCTGCCTGGATGTGTTTCTGTGCCATCTTCTCCAGGTGAACCTGCCTTGGGAGGGGAGATGGACTCGATCTCCAGAGGTCCCTTCCAGCCTCTATCATTCTGTGATTCTCTGAATAAAACCCAAAACATTTCCTTCTAAACTACAAAAGTAGATTCCCCTATTGAAAGGGATGCTAACAAAACAACTTCTACTACAACAGAAGCAAACTTTAAATGCACAAAATTAAAAATGCACTATAAATTAATTTGACATTGAAATATGATTAAGTTCCTTGATTGAAATTAAGTAAGAAAAAAAAGAAATGCAATCTTGCATGTCTTCACTGATAAAAATAAGGAAATCTCATAGCACCTTCTCCCCACAGGAATATTTCCTTCCCGTCTCCTCTCTTACTTAATTACTGAAATCTTGAGGTACAAGCTGTACAACAGACATAATGCAAAATAAAACAGCTCTACCAAATATTATCAGAAAAAAAACCTCATCTCTTGCTAAAAGTATGAGCTACTTTTAGCAGTTTCTAATTAGCACTCAAAACCCCATTAATAAGTAGGATAAGGAAGAATTCAGGAAGAAAGAAAAAAAAAAACATAGTCCAGAACTGCTTAGCACTAAAGCAGCAAATGAAAAAGCATCTCTCATTAATTTCCTACACCAGTTTTACCAGCAAAGAAACCCATACCAATTATTTTAAAGCATAACAACTGTCAAGTTGTGCATTAATTCAAGTTCAATAGCATTATAGGCATCACAAAGAAACGTGCAAGACGTATGCTTGCAAGCCTTGGCAGGCTGAAGGGAAATGCAAGTGTACTCCTGCTCCCAGCCTACTGGTGTTTGGATGAAAAGAGAGGCTAGGATCAAGCAAAATAAGACAAGTTTAAAACATATTTTTATTTTAAAAAATCTTAGTGTATTTCAAAATTTTGGTATTGATTTCTTTGAAGGCAAACACCAAAACTAGCAAGCAGCAACAGAAATATTCTTGTTTCCTTACTTTCTGCTAACAGGAGGGTTGATGTAATCATCTTTATGGCCATACTGTTGAGCACTTATGAGTGTGCTTTTATACAGAGAACATTCTAATTATTCATATAAATATACTTAAAATGTATGTGTTTCTCCTTTACAAAATCTTGTTAGTAGCTTCAAAGCCAGGAGAAAAACATGTAGGCTCACCAAAATTTAAGCTTAACAGTTTAGTAAACTGTGCATCTGCTGTCCAACACAAATACAACCTCAATAAATAGCTGCTGAAGAGATTTGCTTTTCTAGGTCCAAAAGACCCTTGATTATCAGATTCTTCACAGACTCACTAATTAGCCTACTATACTGTTTTTAAGTAGCAGAGATGCAATAAAAAGGAAACAAACTGTTCACTGTTTTGTTCTGAATATTGGTTTATATAAGGTCTACTTTGCAGTCAACTTTCTATAAAACACAATTGCAGTTTTTACATTACACTTTAAAAAAAACAAAGAAAACAAAACCAAAGCAAGCAAAATCCTCAGCCTCTTAGAGACCTTGTTAAACTTGCAACTGGAACTAGCTTTGAGGCAGAAAGGACCAAGCTGAGGCTGTGTCCCTTTGAACACATCAAAGCCTGTGGCCATAGTTACTGTTCTACAGAATCTGTACACCATTGGAGATATTTAAGCACATGCTTTTGATGACTTCTGTTTCCTCTGCTAAGCAAATACCAAAAGCATCTGCAAATGACAGTTTGTTTGTTTTTTTCAAAATAAGGCCACAAAATATAAGGTGAAGTGCTTATATAAACAGATACTCTTACTGACTGAGCTGTAGCTCCACTGCACATTGCCCGCTCAGCAGCCAGTGCTGGCCTTCAGAAAGGGGTGTCTCCTACTACAAGGGAATGCTAGAGTAGCTAAGATACTGTCAAACAATGTTGTCTCCACTACTCAAAAATACTGGTCCTTCCTCTATTGCTGCTACAAAATGGAGAGAAATTACATTTATCAAAAACCAAGTAGGGTGTGTATTACAAAGGGCAAAAATAAGCAAGTACATTCTGGACCTTTAAACTGCTTAACGTGATATGTGCCCTCACTCACTTCCCAACATGCACACTAAATAGAAAATGAGTCTCACTGGAAATGTGCTCTTAAGGAGTGCAATATATGGATGGGCAAGAGGAGAAAGCAGTAAAGTGAAGCAGAGAATTCTCTCTTTACTTTTACAGCTTTTTAAGAATTTCATCACAATTCTTACTGTATGTTTTCTGGTAAGTTTTCTATGCATTTCAAACAGAAAAATTAATAAACTAAGAAAAAGAAATCCTGATGAATTCCACGATTTATCAGACAGTGGCAACACTTTCACTATAGATGCATTCCAGTGGTGAAAGAAATGCTGCATTTTGCATTTGATTTTCTGTCTGCAGACTAACAAGTGGAACAACTCAGCAAAATCCCCCTCCAACTTGCTGAGCCACTTAATTTCATTTACTAACTTTCATTTCTAACTTTCATTTAGAAGAATGGACAAAACTTTCCCCATGAACTGGTTTGTTCAAAAGTATATAATTTTGGAAAAGTGCTTACAAATAAGATCAAATTCAATCAATGTGCAAACTCAAGGGAATAATTTTTATTTCCATCCAATTCTGAATGTCAATGTAACTTAAGTAAAAGGCCTATGTTTAAAGCTCACATGATTTCTGAACCATCCTGATCTGTTTCTGAACCCCCTTTCTGGTCACTCTCCAGGAAGTCCAACACAACTAGATTGGTAGCTTAGGTAACTCACGAGCTTACAGTTAATAGGTATGAAATTTCCCTTCTCTCTAGCTTTTAAAAAATCTCCTACAAAAATTACAGTGATTTCACAAAATCTGATGACAGAGTCATAGTCGCAATTTGTAAAGGATCTGTTTTGGAAGAAATTAAATTCACAGACCAATGAACAGCTCACGAACAATGAAAGAAAAAGTCCATGAAAATAAAACCAGAAATGTTTATTTTCTTCTGACAGTAACAAAGACATCGGTGCTGTGGAAACATTCCAGATTCATACTTGGGCAGCTAATGGAGCTGGCAAATTGTTCCCAAAAATACATCAAAATTGAGACTGAAAGAATGCTTATTTAGTCTCATCTGTACCTTGCAGTAAAGCCTTCACTGAAGTCAGCTGGCTTTGCTCAGGACAGAGCTAGACATACAGTATCAATTATGCATTTCTATTGCCATTGCCTACCCTATAACAGCCTGGCATTTTCTGAAAATAATTTTTATCATATTTTAGCCAGACATACTCAGTGGAGATTAAAGTCACATGAAATTTCTTGAGCAAGTGTCGAAAAAAAAGTAAAATTCTACAGTGAAATTCCATCTTCATTGAACCCATTATTCTCAAGCTTGCAGAGGTTATGAAAACTGTGCATAACATACTTTATATACCCTCAGAAACATCAAAAAAAGCAATTTAATTACTTCCATCCTCTCATAAAGAAGTTTTATCTTTACCTTTGCACTGAGTTGAGATATATCCTTCTTTTTCATTTAATGTATCCTAACGTCCTGAAAAATTCGCTATTTTGGTGGACTTATTGACTTCATAAGAAGTATCAACTGAGAGCTCTTCCCATAAAGAGTTTTTTGATTGATGAACAGATGCTTAGTTCCTAATGATATTTCTGAGGTTAGTCTACTCTAAATGAAACATACTTAGATTAGCTAATTTTTAGTCTCTAAAGAATCATCTTAAATAAAGGTCACTGAACATCTCACTATGCAATTAATAAAGATTCAGCTAGTAATTCCTTGATGAAATATTAGTATTTTTGATTGGTCCCAGAAGAAATATCCTTTTTTATGTAAACCTGGCACATGAATCAGAGCCACAGCTGCTACCTGATATAATCAGTGTACAATATTCTAATCCCATGAACTCTGACTCAGCAAGCATCTGCTTTCCAAATAAACTTTATCCAACATCATTTTTTTTTCAGAATTAATTTTGTCAGCCAAGGTTTAAAAGGAGAAAAATTTCAAAACCTTTCACAGAAGTACTTTGAAGTCAACCACTGTATTTCAGCTCCTCTCCAGAAGACCTTCCCTAGGAATTCAAATGTTTATGACACAGATTTAGACAATTTAATTAATTAGTAAAGAGAGCACTGGTAAGTTTTTTTACTAACATTTTATGTAGGCTACAGTTAGAGGAGCTGTTGGATCCACCAGGTTTGATGTGCAAGTTTTAAATACTAATGGTTTACTATAGCAACAGTCCCCTGGCTGAGAGGAACTAAAGTGAATTTGTAACACATGCACTTAAGACTGAACATTGATTATCTGTCTGCTTCTAAGCACACACAGAAAGACATAAATAGCAGGGCATCCATGGCCTAAGATAACAACTACCATTCTCTCCTACTACCTTGCAATTAAAATCACCATTTTGTGATTGCAAATTTCCCATGCAGTTTGCAATTTCCCATATGATTTGTAGACCGAGACCTTTCCTACCACCAACGGAAAAAATTTCAGCTGCAGCTTCTTTTTGAAATGAACAATTTTAATACCAAAAGACAAGGACCTTCCATGTGAATCATAATGTCATTTTTTTCTCATCTTTCTGCATTAATTCTTTCTAAGGTTCCATTATTGGAATTCCAAGCAAGTAGTAAGAGTGTTCTTCACAGCTGAGGGCGAGCCAAAAACAAGGAGACCATAGCAACATCACCTTCTAAAAAGGAAAAGCATAAGACTGTGGAAATGGTGACATGGAATCATGTAACTCTGAGGTTCAGCTAGCCTCTCACTCAACCCAGGACTATCACCAGCATTGTGCCATTAGGTCACCTGTAGTTTTATCTATTCAAGTCCTGATAAGCCTTCAAGAACGGAGACTTTGGCACCTTTTTGGGTTACCTCTGTGCTGAACAGCTTACCTACCAAAGCTCTTTTTCTAATGCCCAGCCTAAACCTCCTCATACAATGTATGCCATTGATGCTTGTTATGTTCTCCAGCACTACTTAGAAGACCTTGTCATACCTGTAAATGCATTTCAAGGATGTTATCAGAGTGCTCCTACCCTTCTTTTCACAACTGAATAAGCCCAGTTCCTTCAACATCACTCACACAGAAAGCAAATTCTAGCTTCTGCTTATTGCGGCAGCCCTCCAAAACACCTTTTCTATTTCTCAACATCCTAACAACACTGGGGAGTCAAACCAATGTGTTCCAAGTGCAGCCTCATGGGGTGACCTAGAGATGCATAAAAGCTCCTCTCCACCTGTTGGCTGCACCCCTTACTTTGACTGTATACACCAGTGAAGACCTGCTGAGGAGAGAGTTAAGCTGGTGTAAGGAAGAAACAGAAAGGAGCCTCAGTATACCATTCCCATACCGTGATAGGTGCAAAGGTAGAATGAAATGCAGAACACAGGGACCCATATTCCATTGCTGCTTCTTCCAAACAATTTTGTTCCACCATGAGGAGTTTACTTTCTCTTCACCTGCTTTATGTGTTGGCTTTTATTCTGAAGGGCTTACCCTGTTATCTTTTCTAATTATAACAGGATTCATTCCATATGGCTTAGATGGCTGGCCATCTAAGAGTGGATTAATCACCCACTGAAAGCATCTCTCTTCCTCAAGTGAAAGTGGAAGGAATCTAGAACTCCGATTCACTGTGTCTCTGTCAGAGCTCTACAGCATGGACATCTACAAATGAACTAGTCCTTTGGAGTGGATACATACAGCAAAACACTCTCACAGTATTTTTTCTTTTTTTCCAATCAATAAAAGTTGGGGGTTTTTTTTAAACAATGTTACATTATATCCTACTAATTATTGACAGGTTTGAAGACACCGCATATAAAATAAAAGATCTTACAGAAAAATTATTGCTATAATTGGTTAAAATATTGTTCTCTAACCCAATACATTCTGTATTAGGAACATTCCATAACCATTCAATCAATATGGATTCGTTAAAGCCACCACACTGAGGTTATATAAAGCTATTTTCTAAAAAATAAATAAATAAACCTGAGTTGCCTAATAATCTAGACAAGCTCCACTATAAGACTCTACCTTTCTCCAAGTATTACACAGTTAAAGAACTATCTATGTATTTAAAACCAAATATAAGAATTTGCATAAGAAGATATAATTAAGGTAACAGCATATGAAACATTGCTCCCTATTATTTCTACTAACAAGTTCAAAGCAAAATCTATTCTGTAATAGTTGAATACTAAACTATGGTTATCTTGTACAAAAATAAAACAGTTAATTTCAGTGGAGGAAGGCTTCACAGAATTCTGTTGCGGTGCCATGGGACGGGAAACCTCACAATCCTGAGACTCATTTTTTTAGCTTATTGAAGTAATATATTCTCATTCTCAAAAAGCTACTTTTACAGGCAAAATTTGATATTTTTATTAAAACTTTTGTTCAGCTCACAGTTATATGCCATATTAATTTTACCGATTCTGGTCTGCATTATTATTTTTAATCTACTACATACTCAAAAGCTTCTGCAGTTCTATAATTGCTAATGGCAAGTGGATAGCTGTAGTTTCAGGCTTCATTGAGCTAGACCCAATGAGCAGGTCACACTCCAGGTCATGCCATTATCCTCAATGAGGATTTAAATCTTAATACAAGTTGAACAGGCAGAGATACGAGTCCTACAGAAGTTCATGACACAGTGCTCTTAGAATGGCAAAGGAAAAGGGAACATCATCACAGGGTTCCCAAAACACTGCTATCATAGGGGAACCGAAGCAGCAGTTGGAGAGCAAGCCTTGAAAGTTCTTAAGTCTTCCTTCATCCTAAGAATTCTGAAGTAGCAGGTGATGTAAGAGGCAATGTGACTGGTTCTGAGGTGCATTCTCTAGTGTTCTGCCCTTGAATAACAGAGAAGATGCAGGTATGGTGGAGGAAAGAGTCTCCAAGGAGTATGCAGATTGCAGAAGAGGAGGGCAGCAAGATTCCTCTGGCTATTGAAGTAACAAAATAAAATCATAGAATGGCAGGGGTTGGAAGGGTCCTCTGGAGATCATTGATTCCAAGCGCCCGCCAAAGCAGGGTCACCCAGGGCAGGCCACACAAGAACAGATCCAGGTGGGTTTCGAAAGTCTCCAGAGGAGGAGACTCCACAACCTCTCCGAGCAGCCTATTCCAGTGCTCCATCACCCTCACAGTAAAGAAGTTTCTCCTTGGGTTGAGGTGAAACCTTCTATGCTCAAGTTTATACCTGTTATTCCTTGTCCTGTTACTGGGCACTACAGAAAAGAGATTGGCTTTTTCCATTTGACACTCATCCTTCAGATATTTATAGACGGTAGTAAGATCCCCTCTCAGTCTTCTCAAGACTAAACAGCACCAGTTCTCTCATTCTTTCTTCATAGGAGAGATGCTCAAGTTGCTTAATCATCCTTGTAGCTCTCCATTGGACTCCTTCCAGTAGATCCTGGTCTCTCTTAAACTGGGGAGACTAAAACTGGATACAGTACTCCAGGTGTAGTCTCACTAAGGCAGAGTAGAGGGGGAGGAGAACTTCCCTAGACCTGCTGGACAGAGTTTTCTTAATGCAACCCAGGATGCCATTGGCCTTCCTGGACAAGAAGAAGAAGAAACTTGAGGCAGAAGAGGTAGAAAGAGAAGAGAAATATCAATGTGGAGTATCTATGAAGAACATAAATATCATAAAAATATCATCACATGCTATCAGGGAAGAAAACTAAATGGGGAATCACAAGGTGGGGGGCAGTGAATAACTGAAGAAAACAATACAGAAATCCAGGAAAGAGAAAGCAACACTGAAGTCACATTTCATTTATTTCAGATTTATGTGTTTCTATATTCACTTGTTGAAGGTGAGATTCCTTTTGAACCATCAATCATTTCTGCAATATGCGACAAGTAGTTTTTCATCTAGGCTCCCTATTTCCATTTCCTTTTCTTTGCCTTTTCAAAGCCCGGCACATCACTTCACTAAGCTTATCTATCACTAGCACTGTACGGCAAGGCAGCAATTTTGGGTGCACAGGCAAAACATGCACACCCTTCCTCAACGATGCAATTGGGCTGCTGGCTACAGGTCCTGATATCTGCCCCTCTATACAACCATCAATTTTGTACATTCTTTTTGAGGCCATTAAACATGTCTCTTATTCTTTTGTGTGTGTATGATGCACATACTTGACTTTTGAGTCCCTAAGTGTCTAAAAACCAAGAACCTAGGGACAGACATCATAAGAACTTTACTCACATCTTCATCACCCACAGCAATGGAGCAATGGTTTCTGGAAGTTACAAGTAGACTTCCAGGTAGATTCTCTGCAGACTCTCCAGCCCTGAGAAGTTTCTCAACCAAGTGCAGGAGTAGCCCAGAGCTCTAATAAAGGAAGGAAGAGGGAGATGTATAATCAGAAGAAAGTTATGTGTTTGGAAGTTGTTGAGTTAAATCACCTCCATTTTGTTTACAAAATGAACAGAGTGAGGGCCTGGAAGACTTTGCCCTGCCAGGGTAAAATGCTACGGTTTCAGTGGTACTAAGGGTATTGAGCCAACCTGTAGCTACAGCAAAAAATGTGTTTAGGGAAAATGACTGTTCCAATTAAACTGAAAGTTTGTAGAGTTACTATCTGTCAGAAGTTTAGACACCATCTCTGTATTATATTGCCTTGTGGCTCAGACAGGACTTCCATGCCATCTATATCCTAAATGATTTAACGCATATGAAAAGAAACTTTTTTGCAAGCAAACTGGTACCAGTTTGTATAGTGCCCCCTTCAATCTATTAGGACAAAATTTGACCCCTAAAAATACACAGTTTCCAGTAAGATGCAATAGTCTTCTCATGAGAGAAGTGGATTTTACCCATTCATGAATGGGGAGGAATAGTTGATGTGATCTTGATAAAATTATTCATTAGATGAAGTAAATCTCTGAGTTTTTAAGACGGAAGTTGTAGTTCAGGACATTTTGTGTTCTCTTAAGGAGGTATCTGTGGCTATGACTGCTGAGGTGCAAAAAATACCTCTATTAAATAAAGCACATGATCCTGGTGGGTCCTTTTCTATAATTCAGCAGAACACCTTGAACTGCCAGTTTCTTTCTGGACAAACCAGCAGTTTGGGAAGAACTAGAATAAAGAATCTGTCCCTAATACAGAGATATGAGATCCTTCATGCCTAGAGGTAGGTTCATAATCCTTTTACAGACAGCATGACAAGGTAGATGAGCTTAAGTGTTTCATATGTCTGAGGCTATGATATAATTTTGACATGGCCTTCCTTCAGTATAAACTTTGGCATAAGAGGGAGTGCAGGAAAAGCATGTTAGACCTTAACGGGAAAGCTCAAATGTCAGACCTTAACGGGAAAGCAAACGTATGTTTGCTTATATTTTTGCACAAGTGTGTGATGTACCTTCAGAAAACCCCCACACTGAGGTGGAGAAAAAAGATCTATGCACATCTACCTCAAAGGTTTGACTCAAGGCTTTATTCACAGTGTAAATGAGGAAACCATCAGCAAGCCTTCATCTGGAGAAGGTCTTGTTTTGTCATGAACAGACCCACATTTTGCATCTCCCAAAAATTATGTCTGCTGGTTTGTGACCTTGCCAGAGAACGCTGCTGCTTAACCATGTGTAAGGATACAGCCATGTTCTTGGAGGACAAGAGAGGCAGAAATTAACCTCACTTCAATCCAGAACTTCCCAGGAGACTTGCTGACCTGAGGCAAAGCAGTGTAGAATACAGTGAACTGTCCAGTGCAATTCAGTCCCATCCCATGGCTTCCCAAGAAATGATGTCAGCTTCCAACAGCTGTGTAGAGGAGGAGGAGGGCTCAAGCTCAACTAATTGACTGTCTTTGAAAAGAGCAGATACTGGCTGTAAGAGAGAATAAATGAGAGCAGCTAGAAGAGGAAGAGTTCTTCTCTGCGATTTGGACCATCTCAGCATATTAGGCCTGCCTAGGTTGATGGTTACTGATGAGAGATGCTTACTCAAGTGACCTAATATATAGGGACCCGGTATGGAGGACTGCAAGGAAACATCTGTGACTTCTTGTGTTTAGCAAAATGGAGAAAAAATCAAGTCTAGACAGTGTCTGAATGATAGGGTGTAGCCAAGGAGAAACTGTAGTTATGAACTTTTGTGGGAAACAGAGACAACTTAAAGGCAGAGATAGAACACCATGAGCAGAACCAGAGTCATCACACACAAGTTTTTTGGAAACAGAGTGAAGTCCAGCACCTCTCCTTCAAATTAAACTACTCAGGAGGAAAGGATGAGTTGGTAGTCGATTTTGATTGAATTCACCCGCCAACTCATGGCACATGTTTTGTACCCTTGTGCTGAAAGCTTTTTTTACCTTTCCTCCCTTCTGTTCCCTGAAGAGACTCCAATAAAAGTGAGGATGACTCCAAAATGAAGACCGTGTACTCAGGGATCACATGCATGAGAAGAAACAACCAAAGCCCAGACTTCTGAAGTGCAAGGGTCTGTAATCACCAGCACAAATGTTGAAGAGGGATTTCTTTTCCTTTAGAGACACATGGTAACACAGATCGTGCTACACTTAGGTCACTAAGTTATATTAAAAGTCTTGGCTCTCTCCCCTACAACAGATGCGTGCTTTCATTAAAGCTTTTCACTTTTGTCCCCTGCATTGTAAAAAAGACAACAAACAAAAAAGCTTAAACTGACAGAGAAAGTAACATCTCACTTTCTTAAAAACACAGGCTTCCATGAGCAATCAAGCAGCTATTTCCAGTCCCAGATCTCCAAGCCCCTAGGTTTCCCTAGTCATCTTCCAGAACTGTGTGCTCTAAATGGTATTTTCTGCAATTATGAGATTGTCACTGGTGAAAATCGGGATGCCCCAGTCTTTAAAATGTATTTAGCCAAGTAGTAATTGATGAACAGCAGCTTGTAGGTGTTTACTGCTGATTTATGTGTTACTCCTCCTTTGTTCAACTGCTGTAAAAAGATCGAGTATAATTTAAAACTTGATGGATGTAGACGCAGAAGAGCAAGAGGTATGAGAAACTGTTACGTTACTGCTATAATGATTGAGATCATGTGATTACAGAAAGCTCCATAAAGTGCTGAAAAAACCCCTGTGATTCAGTAAAGCAGAATAATATCCTAATAAGGTCCCAACATCACATTGTTCAACTTGATACTGAGTTTCTCTACCGAATGAAGAGACACACAGGAAAGAGTAAAAATTTTCACTTAGCTCAAAATACCAACTAAGCTTATTCCTCTCTTTTCTGCACTGCATATAAACCAGTTATCAAATCTAAAATAGCACCTGCTGTTTCTTTTTAGTCGGTTATATCAGTAAAAGTACATGAAACTTTAAAATTTAATGAATTTAATAGTTTTGGGACACTACAATATCAAGAAATGCCTGGATGTTTTGCAATAAAAATTTAAGAAAGTGTTATTCGTTTTATAATAAGCCAGACTAAAGTTACTTATCAATACAACTCAGTTACACTGTTTTTATTTTACTCCATTATTAAAAAAAAAATTGAAGCAGCACTATTACTTCTTAGCTAGACTGGATGGCTACAATCAAAATGAATTTTCTGCCTCAACTCATCTTTTTATTCCAGGCATTTCTAATTAGGCTGTTCTCAGGAATGGAAATCTGCAAAGAATGCAAACGAAAAGATATTTTGTCTCATATCAAAGACAAGAAACCATATGTACACAGTCTCAAAAACCCCAATATGCTGGGCAAGGCAGCAATCCCAAGCACACAGGTTCATTACCATTCCAGACAGTTCAGAGTTACTGGTGCTCAGACGGGGGCTTGAAGACTTTGCATTAACACTTTGCTTCAGCATCCAAGAACAGCCTTGCTCTGAGATCAGGTGAAAATACTCTGCTGCCACAACGTAAACTGGTACATACACCAAGCAGTTCCTACTCCCTATTCATTCCAAAGCAGCTGCCTAATACTCAGTTCAGGTATACACGGTAGATAGACAAACCAATGAATTTTCATGTGGCAAGATCAGGAGGAACACCAACTAGGTCAGTTGAATATTGGAGCTACTGCAAGGAGATGGAAAGTCATACTGTGCTTGGTTATCACAGTCCACACTTGACCTGTTCTTTATGATCAGACAACACAGTTAACCTTCATCATAGCTAATTTAGGTGTCGGAAATTCATGGCTCTGAATTTTGAGTTACTGTTATCACCCTGAGTGTACTTTTAAGTTACCTACACAGTTAGTTACCTACACAGTTAGTTACCTACACAGAAGAAGTCAGATCCACAAGCAAGACCTGCTGGCTGGTGGATGTGCATCAATCCACTCAGATAGAAGTCAGGCCCAGTGACAAGTAATTATGAATTGCACTGTCAGTTAACAGGAGTGACTCTGATTTGAAAAGGACAATCTGATAGCTAACATAGGAACAGGCTCATCATAAATCATGCAAACTAGCAAATCAGGCAGCAGAAAAAGTCATAAATCTTGACCATCTCTCAGTCTTTGGGAAGAAACACTTTTTGATGTTGAAAGGTAAGCTATACTTCACCAGCTTCATATTTTTCTAAGAAAAACAGAAATAAACTAGTTTGACAGAGACAAAACTGTTGCATCCTTAGGGATTGATTAGTTCTTGTATGCGTTCAACTGTAACTCTACAGAAATGTAGATGTCCAAGTGCAGATAACAGAAAATTCAGAGACTATGTCTGTCGGGAAACTACCTGAGAGAGTAAGGGACAAGTTATGACACACAAGCCTTTCAATACATGTTTCACTTGCGCAGCATTTGTGTACTACAAATCACAGAATGAGCATGGCCCACAGCTGCCTACAGCCTTCCCAGTGGCAGGTGTGTGACACATCTATACTGTGCCAGCAGTCCTGAGGCGTATATCAAAGAGGCAGTGCTTGTTTGGAACATTTCCTCCTCAAATTCTGCTTATTGCTTAACATTCCAGGTAACCCTGCTCATCCCAGGCACTTTTTACAGTCAAGAGAGAATAAGACATTGAGAAGGTGGCTTACCTAGCCTGTTTTAGGTGCCTATCTTAGAAGGGTGGATCATCCCTTGGACTATGAATTTCTCCCCCTTGACTATAAATAAGTGAATTGCCTCAGATGAACTAGCCAACTAGTTCAGACTAAAATGTCAAGTCCAGACTTCTAAGTTACATGAAATAAATATGGCCATATGTTTTAATTAAGCCATTGCTTAGATTAATGGAAACAAAATTTACATTTTAATCAGCATTCAGAGGTTATATACATTTTTTATCAGTGGACATGTAAAGGAAACATCTTGTCTCAAGGAAAGAGGCAAAAAAAGCATATTCAGACATTTGATTCAAAATATTGGTACCACTAATAGTAACACTATGAAGGAAAGCAATTTAGAAATTGTATTGTAAGTACAAAACCAGTAATAAACAGCTGAATGTTGATGCTTGAGGAAACATAGAAACACAGGAAGCATTATTATTAGAATTCTAGTAGTCTGTAGACAAGATATTTTTGAGCAGTACTGTAATTCAAAACAGTAAATGTGAAACAATTTTCAGACCTATTAGCAGCTATGAGCTCCTCACAATTAATGACATAATTTTTAAGGACATTACAAGAGATAGTACAAGACATGAGACAATCTAAAAGAATCATAGCTCAATTAGTAGGAATTAAAAATTGTGCTGTTATCTTCATGTCTAGAAGAAAAAGATTTTGGACGCACAGTTATGGAGGCATTAACACATCAGATTAAATTTTAACAAGAATAATAGCAATAGACAGTGTTGGTACAAAACACATGCTTGGCCATTCTAAACAGAAGTGGAAGGGGGTGGGGGAATCATCCCCCAAAAATTATTAATTAGCTTTCAAACTGGAGTAGTTTCAGAGTCTGTGATAAATTAAAGGACATGAAAACATTTTAAAGGAAAACGTGCTGAACTAATACTTACAATGTTTTTCAACATGTTATGTAAATCTGAGACTTAAAATGCTCTCTCTCATACTTGGGGCATGAACAAAGCAAACGGTTGGCTCTTTACACATCCTCAGTACTGATTTCCTATAATTTGCTACTCTGATCTCCATAAGGATAGAATGAGATGCATTAATATGTCATTTCAGAGAAAAACACAGAATAAATTACAGTATGTAGCTGAACTGGTCACTAAAATGCAAGTAAAAATAGGCAGTCGGGCAGATCTGAGATTTCAAAGAAAAACAGAAAGCAGTGTCTAATCTGCACAGGCAATATCCAAAAGCCTATCCCACATCACAAGGAGTGACTCAACACCAAATGGAGTAAGATGTTGCTTCTAGATACAAAACTGTTGGGGATTACTTTAATAGAGAACACTTAAGTAATCATGTTTGATGGGTGAGGCTGCATCGTTTATCAAAAATCTATGGTAAAATTTAATTTTCCATGCGAGTCAAAGACAGCAGTGGCAGCACTGCTTGTTGTTGCTGATCTGTGCCTGTTGATGCCTTCTGAAGTGGAAATGATGGATGCCACATGTTCTAGCTGTGATTAAATTTGCTTTGACAAAGCAGCATGGAAATCTGATTTTCAATAGACCTTTGCATTTCACCCAGTGCTGAGTAAACAGATACACAACATAATGCTATATGGTTGTCAAGCTGATGGCTAATTCATTCTGCCAGTCCAATCAATCTATCCATTAAAATATTACCTGTCAATAGCAAGTAGGTTCAGCTTGGAAATTGCATAAGAACGGGAACCTGCTTAGAAGTAAGCACTGCCAAAGCTGAATGCATCATAAAACTATTTCTCCAGGTCCTCCCAACAGCTTCAGTCAGCGCCAGTAACGAGGTTGGCAGAAGATTTTTGCTTCAGCATACACGACACTTCTCAAACCTGTCACCATCCAATTATGCCACAGAATGAAGGTAAAATGAACCAAAACCCTCTCTTCTTATGTTACTGCTTGAAGAGAAGGAAGCAGAAAATTGCATTAAGAATACTGCTTATCTCAATGCTATTATCCCAAGGTTCAAAAATACTGTACCTACGCTGCCTTCAGAAAGATACATTCGTCATAACTTGACTGATAGGGAATAGGAGTTGGCAAAACACAGCGACAAGATACCTTTGACTGCCCTGAGCTCAGACAACCTTACATAACCCTTTTGCTTTCCCCTTCATTGGAGGAAATGAGGATATTGCCCGCTAATCTTTATTGGCAGCAGTTCTGTGGACATTCCTGCCCTCTTCGCAGCGCCTGAGCTCTCCTGTCAGCTGTCGTAATCACACATGCGTGATGCTCCCAATATTGTCTCTGCTTTCAGCCTTCAGCTCCTCACCACAGAGCAAATCACCATGGCAAGTAGTATGAGTATATATTGACTATATCCTACAAAAAAGCAAGAAGTCTAAAGCATCAGTGTAATGATTTTTTTAAAAAGTGGGGTTTTTTGGTTGTTTTTTTTTTCTTTTTTAAGAAACAAAGCAAAAACAGAAGGATGTCTAGAATTATAGTATGGTTGCTAAATTTTAAAACAACCCTCAGCCCTTTGACAGTGTCAAACAAAGCAGAAATTAGAGAGGGTTATTTTAAGATTAATTGAATCATGATGAAAAAAAGACCATGCTAATAAGCACTAGCAACCACTTCCTCTTCTTCCTATTCATTATACAATCTCCTTCCTAAGAGTAAGAAGAAAAGAGAAGATTTAATTCAAATTACACCAAGAGAAAACCTAAAGCTCTTGACTTAGGGTCCCATAATTTAACAGGAGTTGCATCCAGTGCTTGGCTTTGTCAGAAAATCATACTGGAATAATGCTTTTTATATACATAAAAATAAAAAGATCCTCCAAGTTCTTGTAAGTTTATGCAGGGACTTACGCTGTCAACAAAAGGCAGAATGAGTCTTTTGTCATCCTCACCAACACTGCCCTCCAGTCCAAACCAGAACTATACCAAGACAGGTTCACTGTCCATAGTCTTTCCTAACACAATAGTCATCATAAGCAGGAAGGTCAAGGCACTGAAGAACACTGAAAAATTACACCAACTGAAAATAACAATAATTAGTATCTCAAATTTCACCAAGATTAAAAATCTAGCAGTCTGCTTATACAGTACCATTCACACACAGAACAAAATGACAAAGTCTTGAACCTAAGTATTATTTAGGGCTTTTGAGAAAACTACTTCAGGCCTGAAACAAGGTAGCTTCATCATGTTTGTGAGCAGTACATCCCTATCTGCATCATTTTGAAATACCTGCTTTCTTGTTTGCTTGTGATTTGACTGGTTGTGTTATTTAGAGCTAAAAGATTAAATTCCACGACAGAACACATCCACAATCCACCTACTCAACAAGTCTCTAACAAGGACAGTGCAAGAGAAAAATCATACATATTAATACAATCTTAGAGAAAAGTTGTAAAAGTTTTCCTAAAGGAAGCTTCATCTTGACATAAAAACTTTCAGAGCTTAGCGTGCTGATTCAGAAAGATGAACAGACGAGCCTAAGATTTAAGCCCAAATCCAAAGCAGAAAGTTTGCTGTAAATACCCTTATTCGTGAACAAAACCAGATGTTATTACAATTTATTTAAAGTTTGCTGATTATGTTTTGTGACTTGTTGAAAAAAAAATCTGTATTTATAGAATTTATGCCAAACTTTTTTAAAGCTGCTGAAGGCACATCCACATCAAATAATGCATTACAGGACGCAGATGCTTAAGGCAGCTCTGACCCACTTTTGAAGAATGAGGTGGATCAGCATGCCTCTTGCCATACTGTAAATTTTCTGTGCATTCTGATTAGAAAGCTTGCTTTGTTTTCAGCTAGTTCTCTTGAAATCCTTCTTTATCCAAAGTAGGCTGAGGTTAAACCCAAGCATTAATTTACTGTAGCCAAAGTAGTCAACACAGCTACAAACAGCTGTAGGAAACAAAAGTGAGGAACTGAAGGAAAAAGGATTTAGCCTACTGACACCAAGATCAAATCTGAAAGCTTTCTCTCCCCTTTATCCAGGCTACTTCAACACAGACTATAAGACTTTCTGCATGCCCAGTCCTAAAAGACAGCCTTAACTACAGAAAGCCAACTCCTAGTAGCATGCTCTCACTTTCAGAGGTAATGTCCTCTTTGCACTCCTCTGGAGGTCCAGACAGAATTAAGCGTCTTCCTTTGAAAAGTATTTATTACTTCTCCCCCTACCCCCACAATTTAATTACTTTTAATATATTCAGGAGTCTTACCACTCTGTGAAAATAACTCCTTCCTTCCTTCCTTCCTCTGATATGTAGGAGTTCTATGTCAGATTAGACACCAGCTCTTGAGTAGGTAATCAACAGCTTCCCATTTCCTTTAGACCTGAACTCTTTCAGCCTCCCTCACCTATATAAATCGATGTGAACATTTCAGTCTGAAGAATCTCCATCCTCTGAAGTTTACATTTCAGACCTGTGTACATTCACAAACATGTTTGGAACAAAATATGTAACTGGGAGAAACCAGAGAAGGTCTCCATGGGCTCCCTCAATAAAACAAGGAACACCAGTCATTAACTGCTTTGGGATGGCAGTGTGCTGAGGGTGCTGACCCTCCTCCATCTGGCTAATGGAATAAAAGAAATGACTCCTGGTAATGCTGAGCCAGTGCAAGTTGCATGTCTCCAAGATGGCCCTGCATGCCTGTTTGATGGGATAACAGAATAAATGCACTTGAGAAACAATGTCTTCTGGGCAAACCTGAGAACCCTGCTTTCACACACTCTTTAAAAGGAATTACATCCTGGAATCACAAAGTCTTATTGCATTAAAGAAGGAACTCAAAGTCACTCTCCATTCATCCCAGCTGCTGGTAAGGGTCCCTTTACAAGAAGCCCTATGCCAGAAGATCATTCCTATCTGCCATCCTGGTGATATTTCCTGACCTTTATTGTACCAGAAGACTATGAAAACTGAAAAGTCTGAAGGCTATAGTTCCACATTAAGCATTTGAGGTAGATGACATTTCAGTGGCTAATTGATACACCAGGCAGGTAAGAAGAGGGAATAGCACATAAGGTATCTGAAAAGTTTCCACCAGGAAGGATACAGAAAGGGCAGTAGTCCAGCCCAGTGTCAACACAGAAGAGATACAGCATGTTCAAAGGCTTAAAGTCAGAAGTACTAAAGAATTCAAATGCATTGTCTAATTTTCATGGGACACGAGACAGAAATTCTTCTTTATCAGACATGTTATAAAGACTGCTGTAAAGCTTCTCAGTAGAAAGAAATGGCACAGGACAATGTGATACAGGCAAGAAGCTCCAACTGGCATGTGAGGCATGGTTTTAACTGCATAATTCTGTTTCACTATTAAAATATTAGACCGGCTACATCTTATTTTATTTTACAGAAAAGGTCTAAGATTTTGGACCAATAAATTAGCACTGAAACCTGAGATACTGTCACCAGCACTTACACAATTAAATATTATAACGAAAACCTTTACTCTAAAATGCTTCATAAAATGGTTCTTGAATTCCTGGGTCATTTCAGAAGTTTCAATAACACCTTCATGATTAAATTCCTAGCCTACCTACATTTTTTGTGAAAGCTTTCAAGTTAGAATCACTGAAAATAATTTTGGAAGACCCAAAACCACTGGTAGAGAATAGAAAATATCAAACAAGCTCTGGGTAAATATACAGCAAATAGGAAAGCATTAATTTGAGTGCCAAAATAGGCTCTGGACAGAAAAAAAAAATGGAGGCCCACAGAATACTGTTAATCATGTCTTAACCAGATTAGCATTAAAACTAAGAAATAAATTAACCAGAAGACACGAAGTAGGAGTGTTTTTCTCAACACCAACACAAACAGAACTAGCAAATTTATCTTTGACAAAACAGAAACACCTCCTGTAATTAAAGAAAAAATAGGGTAATGTTTAATGAGAGGAGAACAAAACACTATCATCAGTAGCAGATGGAAGGAAAGATGGAGGGAAGGTAAAGAAAGAAAAAAATAAATCAGTATGTAAAAAAACCTATAGATAAAACAAAAACTTCAGACAAAACAGAAAAAAATCCAAATATGTCATCCCAAAACATTTTATTGAGGTAGCTTTATAGAAATAAACTCACTACAAGTAAACCTCTGAGTACAAGACTTACAATACAAGCACATTACTCATTTGGATAACAGGAAAAAAAGCCAATTTTATAAAGAAATTTTGAGTAAGGACAAAATATTATTTTCCTGATAAGACAAATGATATAGTGATCATGCCAGCAGTGCCTGTAATAATAGGTGATAGATGTTTGGACAAGTAATTTTTAATTATTCCTTCCAATTTAATTCTTGCTTGCAGCAGCATAGTCAGATTGTTGCAGAAATCAAGATGGCTACTTTTCATCAAGGGGTAAATATGTAGCTTTCTAAATAAAACAGCATTATCCTTTCTTGAAAGACCTGAAAATTCTGATACTCCTTCTGAATTTAAAACTTTTTGCAGTTTTTTAATTTCCCAAAGAAACACAAATTTGAGCTTCACTTTCAAAAAAGAGTATTTAGGACACACTTAAGAAACCTGTCACTGACAATCAGTCTAACCAGGTATTGTGGGCAAACCAGTCTTGACTCAGGGAATTCTACCTTAGTTTTGCTCCACTGCTTCTTCCTGCTCCTTTCCAGGTTCCTGTGGTCTCCTCCACAGGCCATGGTCCCTTTGGACCATGCACCAGTGTGGGTTCTCCACATGCTGCAGGCCCTTCAGAGCTGCACCTCCTCTGGTGCGGGTCCTCCTTGGGTCACAGTCCCTTTGGGGGTGTATCTGTTGCAGTATGTGTCCTGCACGGGCTGCAGTCCCTTCAGGGGTGTACTTGATTCTACTCAGGCCCCTCCCTAAGATGCAGTCCTTGTTTGGGTGTCTCTAGCTCCAGCATTGGTTGCCTACAGGCCACAGTCCTACTGGGAGAGTCTCTCCTCTGCCAAGAAGCCTCTTTTCCCAGAAGGGCGTCTCCAGCTGCATCTCCAACAATGTCCACTTCCACACCTGTCTTTCATTCCTCCTCCCTGTTCCCCAAATGTATCTCTTCACGTACATCCTCACACATCTCTTCCCATGTCTCCTACTTCTAACAGTTGAGGCTTTTCCTCAAACATGTCTAAGCAGAGGGATCATATGCTTCCCTGGTTGGCTGAAATTTTGGCACACTATGGGGATGGGGTTCAGATCTGGCTTGAACTGTTCATATCTTGTACAGGGCATTCTTGGCCTTCTCCTACAAAAGTGTACCCCTGGCAGGACTCTGCTACTGAAATCTTGTCATCTATACAGCATACACTAGAATTCCAGTAGAGCACATAATGGAAACATGGAAAGGTCCATGTGGTCCCAAGTGGCTGTAAAGGCTTCAAATATCAGAAGACAGAAAGAGACAATTTTCTAACACAGGACGCCAACTACAGCAACAATACGTGCTGTATCACGGCAAGTGATCCTGGTGATCACAGTCTACCAGGAGACCAAAATAAAGGAGGGCTACTGAAAGACTCGAGAGTGAATTGAGAAGATGTTCACCACTTTTGACACTATTTCAGCCATGTAATATTGCTTCTGTGGTTTTATTTATTTATTTTATTTATTTTAAGAATCTAATTTCCATTTCAATAATTTCATAGGTAAGGATGCTTCAAAACAGATGAATAAGCTTTAGCATGTAGACTACACCTCAGAACATTTGGTATGTTCATTTTTCATTACAAATTATGGATGACTTGTCACCAGGTCATCTCCTACTGCTTCTATTTGATTAGCCAACACTTTAGAAAGCCAGCAACATCAAAGTAGCTCAGGAGTTGAATTTCAGAAGGGAGAGGAAGTGGGAAACAGGCCACCCAATGTTTTTATATTGAAAAAACACAGTGTAATTCTCAAACAAGCATACTTACAGAGTTTTTCACTCTTTTTGACACAGATCTTCTACCGCAGGTAGCTGACATTATTCTTGCAGAATTGCATACCATTGAGGTGTTGAAGAGGGTAACAAATTTGTTGTTACCTTTGTTCTAGAGAGCATGATGTGTTTCTCTGGGATAACAACAGACTTACTGCATTGTGTTACTATGCTTGTTTTGTTTCCATTTTTTTTCTGACTCTACAAGCAACCTATCTGCTCATCTGGGAAGACTATATACAATTTACCACTACTATTGACTTTCCATGTCAAAAATAATCCGTAAATTTAAATTGCTTTTGTCGTTAGGCAGTGGTAAAATATTGCTCTAAATCCATCTATAAATTCAGAAAGCGGTTTTCCAGCCATTTCCAGCCATTTGAAGAAACACAAATAATTGAATTCAGGAAACATGCAGGTTCACTCTTCCACAAAGATTAATTTGATTCTAGATTCTACCTGCCTCAAAAAAAACCCCACAAATCAAAATAATTTATCGATTAGCAACAGACTATGAAGGAGGATGAGCCAATGTTAATGCATTACCAGCGATAAGGAAACCTAGGAAATACTTTATGCCATTCACTAAGATAACAAAATAAAATAACCTTTATATCAATTTTTGCTTTGACCTGTAGCATTTTGATGGGTGGCATTGATTAATACATTGGCTGTAGCTCTAAGTTTTCATCTGACCACCCAAAATCAACTGGAATTTTATTGTTAATCAACTACTGTCAGGCAAAACCACAGGTAAATATAAATCATAATGTTATCAAAAGCCCACAGCAGAGAGAGACTGAATATATATATATATATAAAATAACTAAAAATAGAAGTTTTGTGCAAAAACAGTTCATCAGTGATAAATAAGCAATATACCACTGACGCTTGCTACATAAATCAGTAAAGAACTGGCTGAGACAATGTTAGTCTGACTAATACCTTAGTTAACAGTCCACATCAGAGACCTCACTTCACTCCCAGCATTCATAACTGAACGTTTAGTCCTTCTGCTCTGCAAGGCCCTGTCAAGGTCAGGCCAGCTCCCTCAGCTACCGAGAGAGCCAGAGACAGAGGGCACACGGAATGAGGGAATTGTCACATACATATTGCTACCAGCCCCTGTATAATCTGCTCATGACACACATCATTATCTTTTACATTAAAAGTGTAGGAAGGTCAAACAATATACTGCATGGAGCATACGCACCGCACGGATCCCCACACAGTAACAGATTCCGATGCAAGATACAGTCGGGTAACTCTTGGTTGTTAGCGTCAGGCAAGCTCCAATAGCTCAATCATCAGGTATTTTGCATACACAATTTCAAATTACAGTGAATTAATAGTGCGATTTTTATCAGCTGATAAAAATGAATTCTTTCATTGTCAAATATTAGTTCTCTCTTTCATCTTTAAATTCAGGCATGAAATACTTTACGCATGAGGACCCAAGCAAGACTCAGCCATAGCAAGAGCATGTTAATTCCATCAGATATTATTTATGTTTTGCAATTAAAAAACCCTTTCTTTTCCAGATCCTTGTTCACTCAGGACACTCAAACTTGAATCCAAATTAATCTATCATTTGGCTTTAAAGCTTTTTAGTTAAGAACTTTAGTTAGATCACAGTCTCTGATTTTAAATATGTGACCACACTTAGGTTTGTCTCAATTTTTAAGTTAATTAAAATAAAACAAATTAAGGCCACTGCAATTCTGAACCAGAAAGGTTAAACAAGGATTTGATCTAATTTAACTAACTCAAATTTGGCCATTTAGTGAATTCAAAGAGATGGAACCTTATTTAATGAATCTACTTTAAAAATCAATCTGGGGACATTCAGGAAAACTAATCCATGTAGACACCCCCCCGTTCTCCTAACACAGATAAAAGTATTACTGTTCTAGCCTGCACATATCGATAAGAGATGATTAGCTCTTAGGTAATAAAGTGCTGAATCAGCTAACAAACACCCCATGAGGCAGCAAAATTATTTACCTCTGCTAGACTAACTAAATTGCTATGAATTATTAGCAGCAGAAGCATGCAGAGACGGAAATACATCCTGTGGACTTTCTGAACTGACGGTCCTGGAATGATTTTGGTTTTGTACTGATGACTGTTATTGAAATAGCAATAGAGCAACACCAATTAGCTGGCATCAGCTAAGTGTGCTCCGTGTTGACATGAGTTCTGGTCAGCATCAGTGGCAGCTTTCAAGAGAATTGTACAAACAGCTCAGGTTGGGTAATGCCAAGAGCGACCGTGTCCTGTCATTCTCAGGTGCCAGATGGATATTCCCAGACCTGAATTACCTCTTACATGCCCCATACTCAATAGAAGTAAACCAGCTAGTAGGAAAGATTAGGTAGAGGGACCCTGAGAAGTGTATGATCTGTAGCTTGGTATCTGCCTTGTGCTATACATTGAGTTTTCAGTGAAGGACAGACTCACGGTTTGCATCCACACTTGCGTAGCTTTGTCTGTTTGCAGTAACAGTTTTCGAGTTCATTGCCTGCTGCAACCCATTTTGGAGAGCAGTGATCACCTAATTATCAGTTAGAGTAGGTATTTTAATGTCTTCTGTGTAAACTGGGGTGTTGAGCCAAAAAAAAGCTTCCTTCTGGGTTCAGAGGTGGGAAGTAGATGAAAACAGGACACCGCAGTCAGCAATGAGAACAGGGATATAGCCAGGGCTACCTGCATGAGCAATCCTAAGTGCAGGGTGGGCCGGACAGCTTGGCTCCCCTTTCTTGCCGGGGAATGTCCAGTCACTGGACTTCAGAACCATGCTCCACACTGAATGTTTGCTCTGCAGCCGCAACCATCTCTTCCTACTCTGCATCAGAAGCAGCTGCAGCGTCCCAGCTGTGGAGATGAACTCTTACGTGGCTTTGGTTATTATCGGTATACTGCCTGTCACGAAAACCACCACAAAGCACCTAGGTCCTATTTCACTACTTACAGGACGAAGGCACGCAACTCCGGATTGTGGATTCTGCCTAGAAGGTCAAATGTGTAAAGCTTAAGTGCTGAAAATCATTAAGTCTAGGTCCTGTAGCCAGAACTTCGAGGGTGTAGTTCAGAGAAGCTCTCCTAAGGCTGAAAATATCCAGTCTGATGCTGAGAAAATCGAATGAATTTAATGATGGCCTGAGCAGAACTGCAGAAAGACAAAATGTAACTGATAACCAGGTATCACAATAAGATTTGATCCAGAAACATTATAGAAAATAAGTTTTTGGCTGTGGAGACAACTGACCTCACACTTCAGTATCTCTGCCCCTCTTATGGGGCCAGCATACACCTGACTGTTTACTCTGGCTTGCCACTGCCTCCTATGACCTAGAATTTAAATCCAGGATTTCAGGACTAGCAAAAATGTATATAAAAATAGATTGTCATTTCTGTCTCTGAAGAAAGCTTTTGTAGTTCCCCAAAATGCCACTGATTCAGTTGTATCCAGTTACCTAAATCCTTAAAAATAGCTGCCTCCAATTTGACAGAAGATGCTGTGAGACCACCAGATGTTTACTGCAGTAGTCCTCTACAGCTCTGTCGTCGTGAGTCACTGCATAGTGGGCAGCAGGGAGCACAAGACCTCCTATATTTTAGCTACAAGTAAATGTAACAGCTGTTGTTTCACTCACCATACTGAAAAGGAGCAAGTACCCAACCTTTCACAGAAGCACATTGATAATCAGACACACGACAGAAGAACAACGGGGAGGTTTGGGAGGTTTGCGCCGGTCTGTTTGAGAAGACGAGTGCAAGCTAGGACATTTCTGTTGAGATAATTCCCAGGTAGTCTGAGTTTTCTTGCTTTTTTACTGACACATCTTCAAATACACTTTTACCATTTGCCATCTTTCCAAAGTATGCGAATATTACCATGCTGTTTAATTATTTATATCCAAATCTCATTGTTTTGGTAGTTTCTAAACAACTGGCAAGAATTTAACCCCAGAGAGTGGCTGTACTGTTCTACTTCACTGTTTTCTTGGTACTCTCCTCTCAAACTACTTGCAGCTACTGAATTCAAATTGCCTTTCTCTCCTTGTCACACATTTGCGTTAACGCTTCAGAAGTTCACCAGACAAATGCTTGCACAAGCCCTGGGGTACTGAACCGAGAACACTTAATACTGTAATACACATAAACTAACACACTTGCATCCAAACGCTGATTATCCTTTAAGTACATTACCCATTTCTTTAAATCACCAGACTTTAGGCTTCCTCAACACCAGGTTCTTGCTGCTTTCCTAATAATTTCCCCCAGACATTTTCAGATGTAAATATAAACAGCTTTTTTAACTGGAGGCAAGCATTAAGTAGTTTGGTGTCCATACATCTGTTTGCCTGATACCACCACATTTGGTGTGAAACACAGAAAAAAAAAATAAATTTATATGCATTCTCTTATATACTAGCACTCCTGATCAAATTATGCCTCATAATTCTTTGACTTCCTAACTTTCAGTTATAATTGTTTCCCCAAATATTTAAAGCACATTGATCAAATAATAAAAGGCAAAATGGATTTTTCTCATAGTGAAGTATATTATTTAGTCAATCAGATCACATTTGTCTTTCGGAAATTTATTTTCAGACACTTTTCTGAGAGTAATTCAGATCAAAAAAAGATGCTGCTAAAATAAATGTGTTTTGATATATCCTCATAAGAGCCAGAGTTCAAGGTCCATATTGTTGTATAACTACGTGTAGCCTTAGCAATGCAGCATTTTACAATACTCACATGACCGGACACAAAGCAGAGCTTTAAAACATGTGAATTGGAAGTGTGACATAACATGGGTGGTTTTGCCTCACATTTAAAACCTGTACCATCTTAGGAGCTTGCACCATCTCATGACTCTCTAAAGTTTGTATACTGCAATGAATGAATAGGTGAACAAATTATATTCAGGAGAGAACCAAGGAAATGAACTGAGGAAAGAAAATATCTGTGTAACAAAGAGTCCCCATACTATCAGTTTAAGCTTCAGTATTAGAAGTCAGCAGCCCTCTGCTACCTTTTCATATATCAGAAAATCACCATCCCGTGTGATCATTCTGTTCTCAAAACAATTGTATAACATTTTTCACATAAGCTGTCTGTCTGCATGTATGTCTGTACACACTACATGTAAGAAGAGCCGTTTGATCTAAACATGAACATAATTGCGAAAGAAACTTTTTTATTGCCTCTGACTGAAACAAAAGTGTAAGCAGGAGCAATAAGGATGCCCAAATGGCTATTTCATTAACTGGATTCTTCCACACTTCTTCAGAGTATCGTAATGACACTCACCAGTTGTGGCATTCAAGGACAGCAAATGATTCATAGCGGACTACATTGAACTAATTAAAAGCATCTTGCATAGTGCAAGATGAAAATACTGTCATCTGCTCTAAGCAGGGCATAGGTGAAAAATATGCTACAGAAATATTTACAAGCAAGTTTCTTACCTTACCCTTTGAATTGAATACATACCAAGTAAACGTGAATGTTCCCAGTGTTCACAGGGATGACAGATTTGCCATTCAGAACAATCAGATCAAAGGGAAAACAAGGTGGAACTAATCTAGGAGTTTTATATTCAGTAATGCTATCTGCTCTCCCACATAGTACTTTTCCTTAGTAAATATAAAAGCACTTGATTATAATTACAAAAAGCTAACAA
Source organism: Chloroceryle amazona (assembly GCA_027560015.1). Lineage (NCBI taxonomy): Eukaryota > Metazoa > Chordata > Aves > Coraciiformes > Cerylidae > Chloroceryle > Chloroceryle amazona. The sequence goes on along the minus strand of JANHFX010013014.1, from coordinate 18,268 downwards.
TTAACTTATTTAAGGGTATAGATTACCAGGTGATTTTACAATTTTCTATGTTAAAAAGATCTGATGACGTTTACTGAGACCAGTGAAAATAAATTTGAACTTTTATCATCACTTTATAGAAAAGTGAGGGGAAAAGCATCAAAGATGCCATTGAAGATGCCGTGTATTTTCCTTTCATTCTATGCACTTGAAGTCTAATTTAAGGATACTCTTCTCTTTGACACCACAAATTGCCACTACCCTTCCTTCAAAAGCTTCAATCCTTCCCAGTTTCTGTTTAATGCAACCAGCAGGAGTTGGCCAAAGGCAACAGGCAGAGCTTATATGGTGCATGTCCTGGAGAAACAAGGAGGCGGGCTCACAAGCAACATGAACAGTAAACGTGTTTTCCTAGCACCAGTGCGTAATCAGGCTCACAATTAAGATAGAAAAAGGTGTGTGCAATGCTAGAGTACCACATGTGCTAACTTCCCCAGGAATGCTTATGAGACTAAGCAACACTTGTTCCTCATCTGCAGTAGTCTTAAAAGTACACACAGAAGGCTGGGTGAGATCATTCTATTATTGGAAGAGAGTATCTAGCAGGTGGGGTAGAAGACTTTCCACTTCTTAAAAGCATTAAAAGCACTTAAAGTGATCAAGATTTGTGCAACATGTTATCATTCTTTTTGCTACAGAACCTGCCTGGGCTTTCCAGCTCACCTTGGAAACAGAGGTCTCCAAACAACTTTTCAAAAATCTAAACAAAGAACATAAAATTCTTCAGCAAACTGTCTACATTGTTGCTCACTTTTTCCATGAGCTTTTGTGTAAGGTGGTACACTGTCTCCACTTCCACACCCATCTTCCACACCTCTTCCCCGTTTCCCAAATGTACGTCTTCACGTACATCCTCACACATCTCCTCCCATGTCTCCTACTTCTAGCAGTTGAGGCTTTTTCCTTAAACATGTCTAAGCAGAGGGATCATATGCTTCCCTGGTTGGCTGAAGTTCTGGCACACTATGGGGGGCGGTTCAGAGTTGGCTTGAACTGTTCTGCTTACAACAATATCATTATCAAGAACTTGGTCACACTTGGTGAGTGAACAAAAACAAATTATGTGTCCAGTTTTATCATGCTATAATACAGGTTAACACAGAATAAATGATTGGCACTTCCTGTCAACTCTCTTAAAAAATTTATAGTAGGCAGTATGTAAAATTTAAAAGTGGGCAATGAAAAAACACAGAGGTATTTAAGATGCTCCATAAGGAACAGAAACCTGAGATAGGTAGGAGAGAAGCAAGCAAACTAGGGTACATAATAAACCATTTTGCAGTGATAATATATTGACTTTTTTTTTCTATTTATAATCTCAGAAGAGCAAGGGAATAAAGAATGAAACTGAAAGGGAAAAGTAATATATTTAAAATTAGTAAAGAAAACATCAATTTTAGCATGCTTTTATTTAATAAATTGTTAAAGTGGGTTTTTTGTTTGTTTCTAAACCATATATATTCAACCATGGAAGTTGTTCCATATACATATATATGGAAAAGATATTGACATATGTGTATATGTTATTCAAAAGCTTAGAGGGATTTGAAATGAGATTATGTACTCATATAAAATGATGGGAAGACACAATTACAACAGATAAGACAAAAAGAGCGTAAACCCCTGCAGTGCTTCACAAAATAAACTGTGACAGATGCTTATCGTGCAGCATCACCAGATGTAGGGTATTGCAAAGAAGATGGTACTGGTTTGTTCCAACACAGCCATTCCTGATTTTGTCCATTGACACTGCTAAAAGTCAGGGAATGGGCAAATCCATTTGCTGTCCCAGTTGAACTTATAGTTCAGTATGAGAAAAGCCAGGCTTGTTGAATTTCAAACACTGTCGCTTAGATTATGACTTTGGCATTAAGAGATCACCCCACATTCTCAGAAATGTTCAGGATCTAATTCTCATTCCCGGTTCCCCACCAACAGTTTGCTGGCCCAGGTGGGGATGACTGTTTTCTGCATGAAAAGGAAATGGAAAATCTGACCTTTTCAGGGAACACCACAAAGCTGAAAAGAGTTTTGAAACGAATGAATGCAGGAATGGCTAATACCATGCTAAAGCACCTAAATAGTAAGCCTTTTAGAGGCAATGGGAAGATCTACGGAGAAGAAATTATTTCGTATCACAATAATCAACTTCAAAGCTGTAGGAAAAAGGACAATAGCTCATATGAATGCTAGGGATGTTTGGGCATAACACTCAAAAGGCTTTTGAGCCAGCTATTTATGACTGAAAATCTGCTAATTAATGGAAAGCCTGAAGGGCTAACAAAGGATTGATGGCAGTCCACTGAAGGCTGAAAGGCAGCACTTCCCTCTTGAGAAAGGTATTTTTAGAGGTGTCATCAGAAGAGGAAAGCTGTCCAACATCACCAGCTTCCCCCTCACCCCCCTCCACTCCCATTCCCCCCAGTGCTGTTAGCAGTCAGGCCAGTATCATTACTCCAGTCATCCTGCCTGCTTCCAGCCAAAGTAGACAGCAGAACAGAGGTTAAAGATGCAGAAGACAGCAGGAGACCATTATTCCAGGAAGGGACCAAGTCAGAGTCTTTACAAATCCACCTTCACTTTTGGGTCATGGATTCCTGCCACACAAGGCTGCTTATTTACAGAAAGCACATGCCTTGAGCTGCGGGGGGGGAATGTGATGGTAGTGAAACAGGATTTTGGTTTAATTATTTTTTTCCCCCAGAAGTTCATTGAAATGGAAATGCAGCTGGTGCTCCCACCCCACAGATCAGTGAAGATGTCTCTTCTTTCCCTGAAGCACTGGTCATTTCTGCTGTTTAGTCAGAAAAAAAACAGCCAGCATTCATTGGGAACCTGCAGGTCACGCAGAGGAGCCTGGGGATAGAAATAATGCCACACCAGGGTTGCATGAAATTGCAACCTTTAACAGCAGCTTTTCTCCCAGTACAGGATGATGGTGCTGGGAGAAGAGAGACCTTCCAGTCACATGTGTGTGTGGCGGGGGGGGTTGTGTGAGAGTTTGGCTTTCACCCAGCTGTAGACCCCTCCATCCTCTTCTCTACAAATTCATGCAGCAGTTATATATCCACCAGGAGCGGCCAACATGTCAGTTAACAGGTGAGAGGCTTCTCAGCCAAGCCAATACAGGCAGATCTCATGCTTTATTCAAGAACCAAATGTATATTACCCTCTGAGTGCTGAATTACAGCTTCAGTCTCCAAACACTACAGCATGGCCAGCGAACTGTCCCTATTTCACAACTGCCTTTTTAATATTCTCTGCAAAAGCCCTTGATTCATTTTCAGCTGTAGTGAAATAGTCTGCCTGCAGCTTTGTCACACCCATGTCATAGCTCTCCAGCCTGGCAACCCTTAGACAAAGACAAGGGCCACTACACTACCAGTCCCTCACATTTACATTTGTTCCTCCTTTGTTTTAATGCACTATTCAGAAGTGTCTTTTCCTTGAGTTTTAACTCTTTTACTGATGTGTATCAACCAACCTCAGATTGTGCTGCCCTTTAAATCAACTCTTCTCTTCACTTTGCATTGGCCATCGAAGATGCAGCAAGCATGAAAGGTCACATCATCAGAAATCCTTACCTTTAATCAGACTTCTCTTTCTTCCCTCTGCTTTAATCACTTTCCATCTCATTTCAGATTTCAATGGACTTTTCCCCCCCTCTCCTTCATTCCTGTTGAAGTTTTCATTCCTTCTGTTAGCTTATGTGATAAAAAGACCATCTGCACACACACACCTTCTATCACTACTTATTCCTGTAGCTAAGTTATTTAGGCCTGCTCTGGGGTTCTCAGAGCATAAAATCCATGGACAACAAAAAAAACCCCCAAATTGCACAAGTCTAATATACTCTACAAGCTCTTACAGTACATTATTGAGGACAAAGAAAGGAGGCTTAGACTTATTTCTGATAATGAACAGAAAAAAAGCAGGACATGAGAAGGCTCTGGCCAAGAACACTTGATGGGCCGATGCTTTGTAAAGATCTGTTCAGATGTTTGTTACAACTGAACGAACCTAACTGTTCTCTTTTGAACTCTAGCCTCACACACAGAGCAAAATAAATGGAAAAGTAGTCTTACTAAAGTCAAACCAAAGGGCATTTTAGCTCAGGATCTTCAGCAAAAGGACAAAGTCATCACAGAGAGACTTGTTTTAGGGATATGCTCCCAGCAGTATGCAGACCAGCATTGTCCTGAGTCACAAGCAGAGTAGCTGTGTGCTTCAACAGAGATCTTCTGTGTTTTGTGATACATTTTTAGTTCATTTTACTCAACTTTGCTTTGTTTTCTGACCCCATGTAATGTTTGGAACATACAGTATCCTTGATCACACAACGCATGAAGCGTCTCCCTTTGTTCTGAACCTGCCATCTGTTAAGCATCATTTGACATGAGATCTGGTGGAAGGCAAACATCCTGAATGAGAGTTCACCTTTTCCATTTGTGCTTACTATTTCCACTGCTGAATCCTCTCATTCCAAGGATGGTAAGGCCTGGTTTATCTAATCATTCACATGTGCAGAAGCTTTTCCATACCTTTTTTCATGACTCTGCATAGTACCTTTTGCATTTCTAGTCTTATCTTTTCAAGACAGCAGCACAGAATGATACAAGTTACAGGTTTCTGTAGCGCTGCCTGATTTGTTCTTTATTCCTCGCATAATCACCCTCAATATTTGGTTTCTTTGACTACTGCTGAGCACAGGGATAATGCTTTTATGGAATTACCTGTTACAATTTCAAGATTTGTTTTCTTGAATGGAAACAGAACGTTCAGAGCTCGCTGACACACAAAGCTAGGAAAATTCCTCTTCTCTCACCTCAACACCTACCTTAATATTTCATACAAGAATTGACATCTATCAGCCAGTCCCTCAACAATTTTAATCATATAGTTTAAATTAGTATTAAGTTGAACAAACATCCTTCTTAGATGTTAGTGCTCACTTAGTGGGCTCGCACAACCTACCTTACATGAAGCAGAAAACAAGACTTCAAACCAAATCCTTATTAGCTCAAGTAGTGTGAGCCCTCCTCCAGTATAAGATTACTCAGCTGATTTATTACTCGTGCTGCTGTTGCACAGCACTGTAACACCTCGGTGCATTCCATTCTGCCTCGGTGCAATCCAGGTAGATTTTTCTTTCTTCCCGCTAGGCAAATTTGTTCAGATTTGTTCAACACCAACAGCTTACTATTTTTACATTATCCAGGGAAGCTAAGAAGCACAGGGATGTTTTCAAGTATTCATAGATGCTTTGTTTTCTTTGTAATCAGTTAAAGATGACTCTCGGCCTGCAATACACGTCAGCAGCTGACACACCAGAAGATACAGCAAAGAAGGTAGTCAACATGTATTGGTAACAAAATACATTAGTGAGAAGATAGGTGTGCTGAGTTAATCAGTAGCTTTCCCTTCTGTGACCCTCTAAAAAGAAATAAATTACCTACGCTTCTAAATAAATAAAAAGCTATCTAAAAATGTGTGACTGACTAGAATTTTTACTTTTATTTGTGGCATTTAAACCTTGATTACATTTTTTCCTGCTTTTCCCTACCACAAAGGGTGAGGAGTAATGGTTTATTTACTTGTTTGCTTATTTATTTATTTCTTCACACTTGGGAACTTAGGAGAATGTTGCAGGTTTCAAAATAATAACTCCAGGTTTAGGACCATGCCTGAGATGTCATCCTCACAAGACCAAGCTGTCAGCCACCAGAACGCAAACTGCTGGGGGGGCCGGGTGCCACGGTGTTGCACCGGGGTGCAGGAAGAGCTGGGCACCTGGCAGTGCACACTCTTATTCGGCAGCTCTTGCAACTGCCCTAAGAAGCATCTCAAACGCTGCTCTGCTTCCCAGATTACAACTTGAATAATGGCAGATTCAGGCTAATAACTTTGGACTGTAGCAGCACACACATTCCTCAGTCACTGTTGCCTGTGCAGAGATGAAGCCTTCTGCAGTTGGAGAGGGTTGAAAGGAGAACCTTTTCATTCCTGGGCTGCTATATGACGCACTGCCCCTTTGCCAGGAGATGGGGCGGGGGGTGGGGAAGAGCAGGAAGCAAAAGCCACAAACTCCAGAAAACACTAAGTTTTAGGGAGAATTCACAGCAGTTTCTGCTGCTACATATTCTTTTCACAGGACAGGTGGAAAAAACCCTGAAGCCTAAAGCAAAAGCCCAGCAATCTAGACCTGCAGAGCTGCCAGGGTATGGCAGAACAGTAAGAAAATCAGTCCTGAGCAGGTCAGGAAAGATGATTAATTTGAACTGAGGGAAAAATTAAGAAGAAGAGAGTTGATTTGCATGCAGGATTGTCATAGACAGCAATTCGAAGTTCCAACAAAATGAATCCACACTTATTCCTGGTTGTAGAAACTGGATGCTACGTGATTGCAGTGGAGCATTCACAACCCCAAGCCTCTGAGCCAGCTCCCACGGGCAGACACATCTGACATCTGTAGAAGAGGTTGCACAAATGTACAGATGTCAGCTGAGTCTGGCCAGGCAGTGAACACAGAAACTGAGCACAGGACACCATTGCTCTGCACCATTCTCTGCACCATGCTCACTGCTGCAGTACAAAGACACACGACAGTCAGAGGTGTCTAGAAAGGAGTATTAGGCATCACATGGCTGGCACCCAGCCAGCTGTTTGGCTCAATGCAAATATCTTCTAAAAATATCAGTGAGCATTTTTTTTGGAAAAAATTGTACGTTCATGCATCACATCACATTTTAGTTGCTGGACAAAAGCCCAACTGCCCTGCCACCAGCAGGCTGTGTTAAAGTGTAAATCTATTTTACAGATTATTGAAGTATTAAGGCAATGTAGTATATGTGCTCTTCAAAGCATTGAAGGGTTGGAAACTGTAGGGTACAAATACAGGTATCTTTACATTCAGGTTAAGATGCAGGCTGACAAATTGAAGGAACGAGTTTCCATCTCTCATACCAGACTTCTGCATCTCCAAATTCCTGAATCAATGTGCTAGGTGACATCCCAGTGCTACAATGGATTGTGCAACAGGTCTAGTTTGATGCACATGGACCAGCTTTCGAGGTAAGGAAATGCAAGTGAGCCCCCAGAGAGGAGCCATGGCAGGCATGCCCTGTCAGGGTCTCTAGCTGCAACCAGTTCTGCAAGAAATGCCTGTACTCACCACAAAGGAAATGGCATTAAATAGATCCTGCTGAACTAAGACATCTGAAACTCCAGTGAAAACTACGCATCTGAATCACAGAATCATTTAGCCTGGAAAAGACTTAAGATCATCAAGCCCAACCTAATACTGCCAAGTCCACCACTAAACGACACTCCCAAGCACCACGTGAACTTAATATCTTTTTGTCACTAACAACATTCCTGTTCTTTGGTAGAGAGTACAATGTTTATCCTATTTTTATGTCATTTTACATTCCCTTTCCGAGAACAGATATGAAAAAAGCAAGTCAGCATCACCCTCTAACCAGTTTTCCTTTCTTCATACAGCACAAAACTACAGTACCAAGGTACTATTAGTTTGCTGCCTAGAGCTGCCCAGAGAAACAATCTTTAGTTACAAACCCTTAAGCACAACTAATTTTGATGCATGTCTGAACCAAGAACTCTCAGCAGATGCTGAATTTGTTTAGTCCCCCTGTCTACAACAGGAGATGGAAGTGTCCACAAGCAGAACACCATGTTTGCAGAGAGGTAGTGATTTCTGTGTCACCCAGATGTTACCTACTGAAACAGATATACTGTAACATCATTAAAAAAATAAAAATAAGGCTGCTTCTTCTGTTCTTAAAACACTATTCATGGAAACCCTGTCACTCCTGGATATTCAGTGACTATGCTGACACAGGCAATGTTAGGCATATGTAAGAATAAGACAGAGATTTGGCTTCTCAATGTGTGGACTACCTTTTAAGAAATCTTCCATATCCTCTTGACGGTCTGAGTTCCTGGTTCTCAAAAAATCTAGATTAGGGCAGCCTTACGCTTGTACACTCTTACTTTAGAAAGAAAATGACTTGTGGTATTTCACTTCAGAGACAGACTAGTTATAAAAACTGCAAAATGGCTCTAAACCCTCTGAAATCCAGCTGCTGCATCTTTTACTGGTTTGTGTAGCTTCTTGCTTGTGAGAGCTTTGAAACTATTGTTTAAAAAGAAAAAAAAAAAACAAACAACAAAACACAACAACATTCCACCTAAAAGCATCACAGAATATCCAGAGATAAAATGGTAAGTAAATACCAGAAAGATTTAGGAAAAATAATTTTCCTTAACATGAGGTTCAACTGCTCTGATGCAACCTTAACTTCCTCATGAAAGTAATAAAGTGCACCTTGATTTTATTATAGCTGTTCTTTAACAGGCTGTGTAACTAAAAACCAATAAACATTTTTTTCCCCACAGCTATTAACAGGTAGCACTTTAAAAAAAAAAAACAGTAACAAAGGGAAGAAAATTAACTACCTGCAAGTGAATAGGGAAAAAAGCCATTAATGAAACAGGGATAAGGAAATATTAGTACACCAAAATTGTCTACCCAGGCCAATTTATTTCCTCTAAGTGCTTCAGTTAGCCCTCATAAAAACCAAACCAAAACAAAAAACAAAACAAACAAACAAAACAAACAAACAAACAAAACAAACAAAAACAAACAAACAAAACAAACAAACAAACCAAACCAAACAAACAAAAACAAAAACAAAAACAAAACAAAACACAACACAAAAACAAAACCACAAAACCAAACCAAAACAAAACAAAAACAAAACAACAGAAGACAAACGAACCAAAACCTGTTTCCATTCTCTAGTGTGTAAGTTTCAAAGGCAGGCAATACCTTGCAAGTTGTTTACTAGGAAGGAAACTCCAGAGGCTGGAGTTTAGATCAGGCTGAGCAATGACTAGCAGGGCAAGAGGACAGCCTGAAGAGCCTTCTGTCATTCTGCATTTCTTCTCAAGATTGAAATTCTCTTCTCTGCTCTTCCTCTGGTTAATAAATATGTAAATACAACCTGGTGGCAGAAGTATAGAGTGTGGGAATTAAGTAAGACTCATGGTGAGAGCTGGAGAAGCCAGGTACACAGCAGCCAGGCTACACTAATAACCTCTGCTCTCAATGGGTATGGTCTACTGCAGAACACATTTTGATAGAAACCTACTAAAATAGTACGTGCAGCCACAGCTTCACTTCTAATGTCCCAGCATAGATCAAAAAGAAGGATTCAGCTAAGCCAATGATGGAGAAAAACTAATTTCATGGTAAAATAATTCTAAAATGTATTTAAGGTACATTGGCAAGGCTACTTTTAAGGGAATCTGCATTACAAAACACGTAAGGGAATCGAAGACTATATTCTGATGTTCTCCAGCTGCTAAAAAAATAGTTATTCTTTATCACTTTCTGACTGTGGCATTTTATATAAACAATTTTCTGGGAAGAATACGTCTTCTTTTCTTCGCTGTATTGGTTTTATTTTTAAAACAGAATAGGAAGAGCTGCTGATTCTCTATCATCTAGAAATTCTTTTTCCCTCCTAGAGGACACAGAAAAATACAATGGAGAGAAAAACTGAAAATAACATTTTAACTGAAAAGGTAACTGTCTAAATGTGAATCCCAGAACCTGTTTGCAAGAAGGGACTTAGAACAAATGTAAAATTGTGTTTGGCTTTCATGTATGACAGTACCAGGAGCCACTGCAGAAAATTTGTCAAAGCAGCTCTAACTAAACACAAGAAATGGAGAACTGTTCTGCACTCCCTGCTGCAGCAAAACGTTTGCAGGAAGAGCACCTTCATGTTAGACAAAAATGGAATAGCTGGGTTTTTAAACCTATGCTTCTCCAAGAGTACATAAAATATCTAAAACATCAGATGTTTGAACTATACCTGGGATCCTGAAATAAGGACATTAAGTTTTGACTAGAACACAGAATACCTGAAAATATCACTAGACATCATAGGTTGCTACTGTTAAAAAACAGATAAAACCCCACAATTTATTAATGATTGATAGCACAGGAGTATTTTAAGCACAAGTGTAGCATCATTTTTTTAAAAAAGCGTAAGTACAAGCAAAAAAAAAAAGAGCTAAGAGCAACAGAAAAGAAATGTAAATGCATTTAACAAACAGCTTAATTAAAGCACGCAGTGCCACCGAAAATCCAAATTTCTGGTTAATGCACATTTATGTTTGTAATGCCAAAATTCATTACAAAAATTATATATAAAGAGCATTTTAAATATAGTATTTTTCTCTCATTTATGTATTTAGTAACTGTAGAAACAAGTCCTTTGGCCAGAGATAGCTAATTTAAAAACACATTATTCAAATTATAACATTTTGCTGTAACTGCAAGGTTTTGTTATTATTAAACATGATGCTACTAGCATAACTTGGATGTGACAGTGAATTTGTAGACTAAAGTCAAAAAGGAGTATTCATTTAATTCCCATAGTTTAAAAAAAAAACCAACAAACTGAAATGGATCACACGTGAAAATAAATTTGTTCATTTTCATTTCATGCGTAATGTGAAATTAAATGGTCAAAAAATGAAGGATGAGCACGATATTACACCAACTCAATTATCAATTCTTTAACAGCTCTTACTGGTATGAAAGATATATTTCGTTGCATGGATTTCAGAATCGTTTATAAACCCCATGGCCAGTTGCTCTTCAAAGGCTCTGTTTGGTTAGAAAGAAGATACAGAAGAAGAGCACAACAGAAGGAGTATTTTTCTTCCCTGTTTTTAACATTTTTTTTTTCTACCATTCTATTTTACAGGCAGAAGCCTATAACAAAACTTATCCTGTCACTTTCTTTACAGCTTTCCTCATCACGTCAGATGCTGGAAATAGTTATGAAGGCAGACTCATAAATGCCAACCTGTACTGCATCTTGACACGTGTGATGGGATCTGCACTGCAGCCAAATCAACCTTCATTTGATTCTTGACACTGATCCATGTCACCTCTCCAAGGGGCTCCACTGGTCACTACAGCAGTAAAATATAATCATCTCTATTCACAATATCCCCCACCTAGCCACAGACATTTTTCTTCCATGTTTTTTTTGTTTCTCGAAAGAAAATTTTAAGATTATGATTATTTTTACACTTAATTATTATTAGCATGATGGTTTTCATACCTCTAAGGGATTTCTCAGGTGCTAACAGACCCTTGCTCAAGCACTGGCTTAATCCATGGATTGAGCTTGTCATGCCTTACCTGCTTCTGCCAATAGTCTGTATTCATTTCCCCAGCTCCTGCTCTAGTCCCTGTTTGTTTTGCTAATGGACTTGCTACCACAGCATATGGAAAAGTAATAGTAACATGATCAGGGAATTTCTAGACCCAAAATGCAATCTTAAAATGTATCGCTTTCTATACTGTGCTGTTACTATAGCAAAGAAAGTTCACAGCTGAGATAATGTCGAGAGCAAACAAAGAAACCCAAAAGCCAAAATTGGACATTGCATTATGAACATCAGATGTATCTATATGCAAATCTTGTATCCATTTCTAGCTGGAATGCTGAGGAGTATGGTTTTTTTAAAAAAACAAAAACAAAACCTCACCAAGAAAAAGAAACAAAAAATCACCACCACCAACAACCCTGCATTATTGTTTCTTCTGAATTTTAATCATGCTCTTCATCTAATGAGAAAATACATCATGTGGATGACCTTTTATAATTAATATGATTTATAATCAGACTAACTACCATATGCAAAGCACCTCAGGCCCTGTCCGTTGTGGAGCTTTACTTCTGGACCACGCAACTGAGTTGAACAGCGGCCCTAGGCAAAGCAATTAATCTCACTTTATCCCAACTTCTCTCTAAGAGGTGATACCATTACTCTTTTACCTCACAGAATTTGTGGGCAACAGTTGCTATATATTGTGAAGGTGAAATTTTGCATTAAAGGTCTTCCAGACCTAGTGGTAGCCCCTGATGGCCATTTCCAGGTCTCCTTGTGGTACAGGAGAGAAGTCACGTGACTCTTACTAAAAATGAATGTGTTTCAAACCAAATGTTTACAAAGAGAGAATCATCATATGCAGCTCAGAAAAGATAGATAGAACTTGCTAAAACTGATATTATGAAAAAAAAAAGTACTCTTAAAAAAGTAACTGGCGAAAATACAAGATACTTGAATAGGCTTGCACATATTTAAGCAGAACTTGTTTTCTATTCACCCTCAGAGGCATGTGATGATGACATTTCCAAGGCTAAATTAACATGGCCAACATTCTGCAATGTAAATAGGCTCCTATTGATTAAATTAAGCATGGGGAGAACTTAAGCTGTTTTATCTGACCATCAGTGAATGTTTTGCTGGCTGGAAATGTCCCCAAAGAGAAACAGAAGTGCTTGGAATAGATACTGTCCAAACCAATTTTTTTCTCACTGTTATCAAGGACAGCCCTGTAAATGAGAAGCAATTCCCTTAAACTGTCCACCACAGTACACAGGAATGAGACTCTAAAACAGCTTCTCAGAGATACACTTTGCACTTTGCCTGGTGGTTTTGAGTCATGCTATCACCCAAGCAGACCCTTAAGTCTATAATAAAAGGCTTCACTGCAACCGAATCTTATTTGCTTGTGCAAAGAAAAAAGCCTTTCTTATTTACCTATGCTTAAACAGGCGTTATCCTGAAGAACTCTGGACATATTAGATAAACTGCAGGAAGTCAAATTAGTCTGATTTTTTTAGTTTTGTAATAACCTTGATATCTAGGAAACTCTAGCTACATTGCAGAACTATAGGAAAGTTATAACCCACTGAGATAACACTGCTTATCGATCTGCAATGTTTGACTCGAGAGATCCTGTCTCAACACACTCCAAAAGCATACTCAGTTATTTCATTACAGCAGTAGCTGTGACACGTCCTCACAAAGTACCCATTCCACCTGTCGTCCCATCACAGACCTCCCTCCTTAGATCTGACGTTTGCAAAACATTTTGTGTGCTGGCCTTATTTTTGTACCTCCTCACTCTCTCTGTATTTGTACCGAGGTGGGAAACAGTTCTCCCTACCCAAAATTCATGAGGCTTCAAAAAGAACATCCTCCTGAAATTCAAATTACAGTAAGATGTAAAAATGGTTACCGACAAAAACGAGAATCAGAAAGTTCACCTTCAATTTCTAAAAGAAAATTTACTGAGTTGAACAGCTTTACCACAGGCTTCTTTTATTTTTTCATTATTTTGTTTTTAGATCTAATTTATGAAACACAAACTGCTTTATAAATCACTTCTAAAGTTCTCAGAATTTGGAGTTACAAGTCATTGTACTAGAAATAAACATTAAGGTAGAATAGAAACAGAAACGAGGTAAAATTATATTCAGCTTCCAGTACAGTACTCGAAAACAACTGTGTAACAAATGTTTGAATCAAATTATTTTGTCCCCATGAGCTATTTATTAGAACTACCACCTATCTTGTCAAAAACTATTGATTATTTAGTAACTTTCATAACCGAATTGTTACATTTCAAACACAGTAACTGGCAAATGATTTTTGGCGTCTGTGTTGTGCATTGAGAAGCTGTTTTCATATTAGTAGCTAAATTAAACACACATATATTTTAGGAAAATTTTACCTATAAAACTGATTCATTTCTGTTGTGTATCTCAGAAGCTGGAAGGGCACACAGACAGCACTTCTCAGAATGTGTAATAAAGCACAGCAGCTTCAAGAAATGAGGCACTGCAATTTAGCCTTTTTATTCATTAACACTTCCAACGCCCTGCGAACCTGCTTCTTCTCACCAAGCATTTGAATAAAGTGTGGCTCCTGAAATCCTGCAGCTCCTAAAAGTAACATCATTAACTTTATAAAAAGGAAAGGGGTTTTGGGTAAAAAAATGATTGTTCACGTTAGATGGTTATTTTATCTTTAAGACAGAAAGGGTGAAGTATGGAAATGTTCAAGTAAGGAGACTGAACACCATGAAATGGTGTAAGACCTGTGTGATTGAGATGTTTTCCATTTATCAGGCAAGATAAACAAGGCAAAGGAAACATCAAATAGAGATCAGAAAATAAGACAAAGTTCCTCCAAGTTCAGAAAGCATGTTATGTGACTACTGTTCCGTATCAATATTCAATCAGCTGCAGGGGAAGTCCCTAGCAAAGTAAGAGTAAAGAAAAGCAGCAATTAGACACAAATAAAGTTAGACCAGTCTTTATGGTTAATACCAGACCTAATGGTCATTTGATATTATGATTTGGCTAGAACTGATCCAAGTCAATCAAGGTAGTGCAACAGTTGTTACTCTAGAGAACAGAGCAATACATGCTGATGTTTTTAGTCTAAGAATGTACAGTGCTGTCATTTTAGGAGGATACCAAAGTCATCGATCTTACAGAAAATTATTTTGGAAGTTTAGGTTTCTTGTTTTAATATTTGCTTTATAAGTAAACACAGGATCAAAAATCTTGGAAAGACTGGATAGAGCCCACTTGGAGCAGACTATGTGCATGCTAATGCAGATGCAGAGAGATAGGACTTCATCTACCCTGCATGCCAAAGATGGTTTAACAGAGGACCAACAGCATCGTATCTCCAAAACATACACACACACACACACCCCCCCCGAAACACCCAAGGTATGCACAGGCATAGTGGGAGAACAAAGTGCCTTCTGCTCCTAAGACAGAGAGGTATGCAGCACCCAGGGATAAGATCAGGGAGCAGCACGTAGTAAGAATCACAGAATGCTTTGGGTTGGAAGACACCTTAAAAGGTTATCCAGTCCAACCCCCCTGCAACGATCAGGTAGCTCAGAGGCCTGTCCAACCTGACTGTGAATGTTTCCAGGGAGAAGACTTCTACCACCATACTCATTGTAAAAAAATATCTTCCTTATAGCTAGCCCAAATCTACCCTCTTTTAGTGTTAAACCATTACCCCTTGCCCTATCACAACAGACCCTGCTAAAAAGTTTGTCCCCATCTTTCTTTTAGGCATCTTTTAAGTACTGAAAGGCCACAATAAGGTCTCCCCAGAGCCTTCTCTCCTTCAGGATGAACAACCTCAACTCTCTCAGCCTATCCTCATAGGAGAAGTGTTCCAGACCTCCGATCATTTTTGTGGCCCTCCTCTGGACCTGCTCCAACAGGTCTATGTCTTTCCTGGGCTGAGGACTCCAGAGTTGGATGCAGTACTCCAGGTGGGGTCTCACCATACTAGAGCAGATCAGTTACTTTCTGAGGAGAAATGAAGAGAGTTCTTGCTCCCCAACTGCCCTGCCTTATATATCATCCAATGTATATCTTACCAGGGAAGGGTATGAACCAGATTGGACCAGGAAATGGAAATGTGCAACTGCTCCCTCTTGTTTTACATAACTTAAGTGCTATACTACTGTGTTGAGACACTCACAGAAGTGTCTCTGCTTCTCAGGAAGTCAGGGTGAACATATTATGTATGTCATTCATTCTGTCACTTGTATACAGCTTGATCTGTACACACTTCAATGGTTCTTCAGAGAGGAGACTCAAAAATGCTCAAATCCGTGTTTGATGTGCAGAGCACTTCTAGAAGTGTGCACAAGCAGACTCTGAGGCACTGAGGGAATTTAACTGGAGCTACATTAGCTAAAAGTGCTTATGGATTTGGGGCTTGATAGAAATTTGGCAGAGATTAGGATGACAAAATTAAGATTTTGACACTTAAGTTCCTCCCAGGCCCCACTTCACATCTCTCAGCCTTGTTTGGATTGAGCTCTTAGCTCTTTAAAGAGAAGAACAGAATCAATTGAAAATTAGGTTATAATTAAAAACCAGTGGATGTATGAAGGAAGAGGAAACTCTTATTGCAAGCTTAGCAGGGTAACTAGGAATGAAAGAGAACACTTTACTCAATATAGGAAGATGGTACTGAGTGCTGCAGAGGAGAGTTCATGAACTAGTTACATTCAAGAAAGGGAATATTTTTAGAGTAATTCAGCAGACCTGAACACCATAGAGAAATGGATGATAGTAAAGAATAAATTGTAGGCATCCTTAGAACAAGGTGAAATTTTGCTGTTCCAACTTTAAACTCTCTATTTGAAATAAATAAAAGGAAACTGAAATAGTAGAAATGAAACTACAATGAAACTCAGCAAGCATGTGGGGCAGAACCAAGGGCTATACACTGGGAATGTTCCATTTGCAACTTTCTGATATGGAAAAATAGATCAGCAAATTGATGTGAAAAATCTAAGGCAATAATTAATTAGCAACCATAATGGTGGCTAACACTTTCCATCCTGAAATCTAATGCACCTATTACTCAACCAAAGGAAGATGTTGTGTAAAACCAACGGTTTTTAATCTGCTGTCGTGTTTCTGACAGTCTCCACTAATAGAAACCTAAAAAAGATGATAAAACTAGGCCAAACCTGTAATGCTTTATCCTTAACATGTCCTTCCAATTTCAGTGGGCATTTCAGCTGAGGGATTTCCTGAGCCAAAGATGGTATCTTTGTGTTTAATAACCCTCAGCAGATTTTTCTTCTATCAACTCGTCATTTTCAACACTCAAAGACTTTTAGCATAGAGAATCATCCACTAGTATAAAGTTTTTCCATTTCATTAATTCACATGAATTCTTATGATGTTTATGTTGAACCTGTCACCTGCTGCCAAGTAATCACTCTTAGTTCTTCTATTACAAAAGGTAATGACAATCATACCTCATAGAACATGATTAAAAACACAGAAGGCTGTGCTGTGCAAGATCTGGACAGGCTGGAGAGCTGAGCAAAGGGGAAGCTCATGAAGTTCAACAAGAATAACTGTAGAGTCCTACACCTGAATAGGAATATTATTTGGTTATTAAGTTATAACAATAACCTACCATGCACCAGTACAGGTTAGGGGTTCACCTGTTGGAAGGCAGCTCTACAGAGAAGGACTTTGGAGTCCTGGTGGACAATAAGTTTTCCATAAGACAGTAATGTGCCCTTGTGGCCAAGAAGGTCAATGGCATCCTGGGGTGCATAAAGAAAAATGTGTCCAGCAGGTCCAGGGAGGTTTTCATGCCCCTGTTTTCTGCCCTAGTGAGACCACATCTGGAGTACTGCATCCAGTTCTGGTCTCCACAGTTAAAGAGAGACAGGGAAATACTCGAGAGAGTCCAACAAGAGATGAGCTATGAGGGTGATTAAGGGAGTGGAACATCTCTCTTATGAGGGAAGGCTGAGAGCTCTGGGGCTGTTTAGCCTGAAGACGACTGAGGAGAGGGGATCTTATTAATATTTACAAATATCTGAAGGGTGGGTGTCATGCAGAAGGGGCCAGGCTCTTTTTCAGTGGTGCCCTGAGATAGGATGAGGGGCATCAGTCACAAACTGAAACACGGGAAGTTCCACCTCAACATGAGGAAAAACTTCTTTACTGTGAGAGTGATGGAGCCTGGAACAGGCTGCCCAGAGAGGTTGTGGAGTCTTCCCCTCTGGAGGCTTTCAAAACCCATCTGGATCTGTTCCTGTGTGGGCTGCCCTGGGTGATCCCGCTCTGGCGGGGAGGTTGGACTTGATCTCTGGAGGTGCCTTCCAACCCCTGCCATTCTACGATTAAAACATTATTCAGTTAGAGCATAGTTTTACCAATGCTCAGAAACCACCTTATTCTTAAAGTGGGAAACCTAGAGGAAAAAAAAAGTGCAAGACAAGTAATGTTAGAAGTATTTCTTGAGTTTTTCTCCTGCCTTATTCTAGTCGATTGCTTGGCACACAATGCTACATGTCTATATTCATTTCAGAGTTGTCATGCTAAGACCTACACATGTATTTGCCATGTCTTGATTCTATACCAGCGGTTTACCATTCTACATGCAGTACTCAAAAAGAGTAGGACATTGTGATGGTTTGACCTTGGCTGGACACCAGATGCCCACCAAGCTGCTCTATCACTTGCCCCTTCCTCTTCTCAGCTAGACCAGGGGGAAGAAAATAAGATGAAACTCATAGATTAAAGGCAGTTTAATGAAAACCAAAGCAAGGCTGTGCGGAAGCAAAAGGAAACAAAGATTTATTCCCTACTTCCCATCAGCAGGTGATGTCTGGCCCTTTTCGGGAAGCAGGGCTCCAAACACATAGAGGTTGTTCTGAAGGACAAGGCAATGCCCCCCCCCCCCCCCACCCCCCCCCCCCCCCCCCCCTCCCTCATCTTTTTGTTTCTCCTCACGCCCCATTGGGTTGAGTATCCTTTTG
>JANHFX010013013.1:10585-24687 GCA_027560015.1 Chloroceryle amazona | reverse complement strand
GCTGTGAGGGTGACAGAGCCTGGCCCAGGCTGCCCAGAGAGGTTGTGGAGTCTCCTGCTCTGGAGACTTTCAAAACCTGCCTGGACCTGTTGTTGTGCAACCTACTGTAGATGAACCTGCTTTAGGAGGCTGGTTGGACAAGGTGATCTCCAGAAGTCCCTTCCAACCCCTACCATGCTGTGATTTTGTGATACAGGGCTCACTTCTCCTAGTGTTAACTTTTTACATTTCCTTAATTTAATTCACATGTCTATTTCAGCAATCCTCAAAAACCGAGTATAAGGAATAAACTCTTTCTTCACCTCATTCAACACAAAGCACAACCAATTTCAGACAGCATTACATAACCGAATTACACACAGCTCTTCATTAACTCTCTCTGACTTGAATGATCATGAAGATCACAATGCCAGAAAAAGTAACGTCTAAATCCAAGAGGTCCCCACACTGCCCTCTGTATTTATGACGCTGCACACAGAGGTGGGATCATTGTTTAATTCATATTTATCTATTTTACACTGTATACAAAAGTGAGTCAGTAGGTGGAAGTGCAGAGGAAAGAGTGTTCGGGAGCCTTTCCTGACACTGCTAAGAAAATTAGACAGTTGGCTTGATGCATGAAGGGACTGGGTTGGGAGGAACCACAGACCAGTATCTCAGCCTCTCTCTACTAATATTGAGTGGTAAGTTACGCCTGTGTCTGTAACACAGCAAGGTTTGCTTTGTTTGCCCATCAGTCTCTTCTCCCAGATAACCAAAGCATGGGCAATGTATTTCACAGCAGTTAGAGTGATCTAAATTTGTACTCCATGAGCTCACCTTGTTCTCCCCCAACTTTTCCCTCCATTGCTATGTGTTTCTGTCTTCTTCAGGACTGTTGGCAATACAAGGATGAGGTGAGCTGTTCAGAGAGCTGGATTGGAAACTTGATCTAAAATCTCACAAGATATTCTCTTAAAATTTCCTAATAATCTCTTTGTAGCCACCAACTCATACAAATAGTATCTGGTTTTGTCCACTGCAGCAATTTAAACTGTGACACGTCTCGTTCAATTATTTTGTTTTTCATAGTAAATAAAAAATGCCCATAGCTGTGCATGGGGGGAGAGACGTGACTCTTAACCGGGAGTGCCGCAGGCTGCCTGCTCAGCTGTCCCCTGTCCTCAGACTGGACACAGTGCCAAGGGAACAGCTGTTCCCTCAGGTAAGGAAATCACAGTAGTGTGCTAGTCAGCTGAGAAACAAGTTCACTTTAAATGTCTAACTGTCCTTTTCGACATTTATGAGTGCTGTTCCTTTGCTCTAAAAGTCTCCTTTTTTTCTGCCCGCTGACCAGAACTAGGCTTTGTATAAGATGGAATGCTCCTTACAATAGCTGGGAAGACAGAAAAAGGTAATGTATTTGGATGAGTTGTTACAATCTGAAAATTAGACAGTCTGCTATTGTCTGATGGTCTGAACTTCCTTTCACAGGAGCAGCCTCTCTGTTGGTCCTGCCATTCCTCTTTGTGGCAGCGTGACCTTTCTGCTGCGGAGGCTGGCTTCCCATGCACTAGTTCCTTTGACCTTTATGGGAGCTTCGGTAGAATGACTTCGAGGCATAATCAGCATACTTCACTATTATACTCAGATACATAACAAAACATTGGTGTAGATGATTTCTGGGTATTTGAAGTAATAAAACAAGTCGAGCAATAAATAAAACTAAGGACTATTTCTAAGTGGAAAACCTGCACAAGGTTAAAAAAAAATAATTAATAAATATCCACATATGCTTTGCATATGGGAATCGTTCAGAACACTAGTGGCATTGGAAGCAGCAAATTTAGTCTTAAGCTCTTGTATGTATACTCAGAAGAGCTCGCTTTCTTTATTTCCCTGAAAGAATTCTAATTTAAACACTCTACAGACTTGTTCATAAAGACATGAGTACAGAAATATATGACCCATTCATAAAATATTTCCAAGAAGAGTCTTTTAGGAAGATTAACTAAACTTTTAATTTTTTTTTTAAACTTTAAAGTTCTCTTAAAACAATTTCGCAAAGGTCTGCATTTCCATTTCTCTTGCTCGTGTATGTCTTTTAAAATATGCCAAATTGGATGAAACAATAGTAATCTAATTAGTGGGCAAATGAAATGTTCAGCTTAAATTCAAATGAAAAGAACAAGTGGATCAATAAAAGTGGGAAAACAAACTCACAGTACAAGACACTATGAATGGATATGAGGGAATCACAAATTAAAGAGGCTTATGAAATTTAAAAAAAAAAAGACAAAATATAAATAGTATTTGCTACTAGGTAGGGTTTCTGAAAGTAGGCTGCATGCAGACCTTGTGCTTACACTGAAGCCGGTAGTAAGAACCTCACTGAATTAACACAGAACAGATCTAAGCCAACAGCAAACACTTTCAAGATCCCACCACTGATCATAGACCAAACCATCAAATGCTGAAGAAAGCTTTCCTATGCCTTCATACAGCAAAAAACAATCTTACTACATCATTCTCTAAGAACCTAGTAAGGTCACGGATTACCTGAAGTATATTTAATACATAAAGCATCAATGTTCAGTATGCAGGGTAACTGTGGCAACATTTTTGAGACAGAAGTCAAGAAATATGGCTAGGATGAACATGAGCAGCAGCTGTCACAATAGGGAAGGTGGCAATGATTTTGTCATGAACTGTCATGACGGGATACTAGGAAGACCACAGGGTACCTTCCAGCTTCTCTTTGAGAATTCATAACACTGGTCAACTGTCTGGAAGACAATTGTCTAAACAGTGCTGCTTTCACAGAACCAAATTTAAGGTGTCTGTGTTTCAAGACATTTATAGCAAGAAGAAAACCTAGTGTCTTAAAAACAATGAAGAAGATCATGTTGCCCATCTGGGTTTTGGGAAACAAGGTCCTCAACATGTTTCAAACCAGTACCTTTACAACACAAACACAACTCTATCTCTCTCAGCCTCCTTATTGAATCTGTTCTGGTTTATATAAATCATTAATTATAAATGAAGTAAGAAAAGGTTCTAGGTGAAAATGACTGGTCTTCACAGTATGTTTCCACAAAACATCTGGCAATAATGAGAAGATGACATGAAATCATGGGACTAATGCAGAGATGACATTCTCTCTTATGTTAACTGGTTATCTTGGAAAGAACCAAGGACAAATCTACCATGAGTTGGCTGATGTGTATCAGCTCAGCCGGTAGAAGAAAAGGGTCAGGGCAACCTTATCAATATATATAAGTACTTGAGAGGATGCAAAAAGGGTGAAGATGGGCTCTTTTCAGCAGTGCCCAGTGACAGGGCAAAAGGCAACAGGGACAAATGGAAACACAGGAAATTCCATTTAAATATAAGAATTTTAAGTGATTCTGTGATTCTATGCTATTAGAATACCTGTGGAAGAAAGTCTGATAAGAATATGTTAAAAATGTGTATGCTGGTCTTCTGATTAGGAACTATAACCTGAAGTTCTTTAGTATGGTCACCCTTCTGTTAAAAAAAACACCAAACCTCCCATAAGTATTGTTTCCTGTTGTGGGATATATAGAACAAGTTTAGCAGTGGAAAGTATTTGATGGATTAGGACCATTCAAAGATAAGATCTGTAACAAGCGGAAAACTATACATCTACAAATAAGCAACACTTTACAGGAAGTAAATTGAAAGAGATTTTACTGCTTTTGTTTTGGTTTGTTTTTTGTTTGTTTGTTTGTTTGGTGTTTCTTTTTTTACAAAAAAAGCGTAGGCCAATCAATTTCATTAAGAAGCAATTTTAAAACTGGAGAGCTAATTTACATAATGCATAATTGGCGTACGTAGGCAATTGCCATGAGATATTATCTAATCCTGAGATTAACAGGATTAATAAAAAAAGGAGTAGATAGGATAGACTATAATGGTAATAAATGTCCCTTGTGTTCAGAGTCAAAATTAAGAAAGAAACCCAACCAGGTTCCAGTAAAATACATTCCAACTTGACATACCAGAAGTGTCACGTAGTGATAAAATCTTTTCTGTTTTCAAAGCACCTGATACTGACCTTTCTGTCACTTGCCTGGGGTTTTTGACAGAATAATCACAAGGCTCAAAACAACCCTTGAGATGCAGCCTATCCTAAGGAAGGAAACTCTACCATTGCCATTACGCACTCCTATCAGATGACCTCAGTTCTCCTTGGATAGTTATCTGTAGTCATACACCAAAGACTTCCCTGGTCTGGAAAGCTGACTACAGTTTGGGGACTCTTTGGGATATTTTAATGTCATCACTGAAAAATTAATAGATGCAAGTTACTCCAATATGGGTAATAGTTAAATTATATATCAATCCACCTCTGTTGGGCAGTTTGCCATTCAAAATGAAGATGGCATATTACCCTTCTCTGAGGTAGTAACTTCTTCTGTAACTTCAATTTAATACTCTATCACGGGCAATTTTTCATCCCAATAGTCAATGCACTGAGAATTGTAAAATAATGAATTCTGAAAAATTATTACATAGCATGTAGTGGAACCAGTATACATGAGTTTACAGAACTTGTGATATATAAAAATCAAGGTAAGAATTACATAGAAGTTAGACGTAAAGAATGAAGCTACTTGTTTCTTTAACACGATAAGGTTGAGTAATTTTCAAAGAATGAACAGAGAGAGGAAAGACAGCTTTAGAAGCTGAAGAAGCATGAGAACAGATAATAGTCTACAGGAAAATATTCACAGGACTTTATACCAATATGCATACATTTGTAAAAGATAAGTGTAATAGGGACTCAAACTGTGTAGAAAGAGAGAGACCATTTTAAATACCAGGCTTCAGGCCTGACCTTACACGGGGTATTTTCTAATATAAAAGATGAGTTTGGTAGTGTTGCGGGTAGAGGGCAGCATAAATATTCCAACTACACATTTAGTGTAACTTAGGTGAATTAAGTTACAGAGGTTTGCCAAGGTACTTACAGTGCAAATAGCCAAGCATGATTAACATGCTTTCAAGACAATGAAAAAGATCAAATATGCTGGAAATAATGTCAAAACCAATCAGAGGTATTTTTATTCAATTATAGCTCACAGATTGAAAGGCAAAACCACTTCACTCGTAGAAGACTCTGTCTGTGTACCAAACATAATTCTTTGCAATCAGCAAATCAATGAGAGAAGAATACAACGCAGAGGGAAGGAAGAGAGCATGAGCTAAGAGGTTCTCCCTAAAGTCACTCTATGGCTGTAAAAAAAAGCCAAACAAATGAAACCCAAAAGCCCTACAAGAGTATAAAGAAATAAAATTCCAGTGAAATGCAAACAAATACACACACAAAACAAAACAAAACAAAACTCTACCCCAGAAAAAAAAAAAAATCTGATCCTTTCAGTCTTGTATCCTATTTCATACTATACAACTGGGAGGAGAACTGCCAGAAAAAAAATACTTTTCACTTCATGTAACTTCATTTAAAATGCAGTGCAAGTGAAAACTGCTCCAGTATTAGCTGCTGGAGTAACAAGCGAAGTGGTGGGTGCAGCTAGATAAGCAGTCATGTTTCCAAACTGTTCAGTCACGGTTTAGAGGACATCCATTTGTAAACTGAGCCCCTGTCCCATGGAAAACCTGTTCAGTTCACATAGCTCAAACCAAATCAGGACTGAAGTGGTTTTACTGATTTATTAATTAGGTGTAATTAACTGAGAATCAGTGACCTATATTCAGGATCAATACTGGCAAGACAACAGATAAACCACAATACTATTGCAAAAGTTAATAAGCAACAAAACACTTTCTAAATACCTTCTATAATTTCAATAAATCTTAATCCCTCCTCTTATCCCGAACACAATGATACATGCACTTGCACCCCTTCAGAGGCCATGGGTGCTGCAGATCCCCCTCATCTGGGCGTATGGGACACCCTGCCCACACCCCCTGCTCTGGAAGAAGTGAGCTTGCTCGCTGCTCCCCATCCTCCCGGAGGTGGGTGATCCCACAGACCAGGGTGCAAATCTCTAAATGCCCCCATGATGACTGTGGGCAAGCTGGAGGCAGCGACTGGGAACAGAAGCAGTGTCTGTTGGGGGTGCCCATGGCCCATGGGTGTTTAGATTACTTTTTTTCCCAGGGGCCTCCAATTCTTCAATTACTGTTTAATCAGACTGATGGTTGTCGCCCTCTTTACCAGATCAGTTTGGGGCAAATTCCCACTCAAACAATTTGGGCATCCCACTCATGCACACTCTTACAGGCACGTTCCTGTCTTGCTGGCTGCTGTTGTTCTGAACTCTTTGCCAAGGCTGGGCCCAGCAAGTGCTGGTGATAACACACGAAGCTATTAACCATCCAAACATGCTATGAAGATCACAAGTGGCAGTGAGACAGAACTGGTTTGTGTCTGTAATTTCTATGCTATTTTCATGTTTGGATAAGTAAGTCAAATGCCTGAAGCTACAGAAAAGAAGTAGCAAATCTTGTTACCAAAATACAGCATCTGCTTTTTTCTGTCTTGCTATGACTTCGGGGTTTTGAACAGCAAGTATCAGCAGTTAATGGCTGACCTTTATATTCAGGCTTTTTAAATGGATGCTTTTCTGTCATTTTATAAACATTTTTAACCATTTTGAGGGAGAACTGAAAAAACACTTTTTGAACAGAAAAGAGTATGACTGCACAAATTGAGAAAATATTTACTGGACTGAAATCCTAAAGAAGACTACATGATACAAGTCACAACTTTGAGCTTGCAGAAGTGGAGCAGTTACGATGCCACTCCAGAGAAAAAAAGGGTATAACAAGTTTAGTTATTATCAAAGAGAAACTGTCAGTTCCTTCCCTTTCGTACAAGCTTTAGTGGAGAATCAGTAAACACATCGATGCTCTACGCTTTGTTAAGAGCTGTATATATTTGTTGTGCTTCTGCAAAACCCTAAACCACACAAATTAAAGGTAGTTTGATGCATGTGAACATGTGTGTAAAGAAAAAAAAAAATCCATTAAAAGCAAATCATTATTTTTCAGGGTGGCTTGGTTTTAATGACAAAAGCAATTTTTACTTCACCATTCAGAATGTCTGTGTTCTCACCTTTTAGCTCAGAAACCACTGGACTCTGAGAACAAAAATGGAAGGGTGTGACAGACTAAAACAAACCCAGTGACACTGTTGATTCACCTCTTGCTCAATAAACTGAAGGAACCACGATTACACATGTGCATGCGAACGGGATACACCTATACTTTTTACTTTACTCATGGTTAAGCAACCTAGCCTTACACATTTAAACTGCAGTTACATGTGCGTGGTCAGTGAGCAATCAAACAAATCTTACAATGCAAAGAATGAAATGAATAGATAGTTGTTGATGGATAACTCTGCACTTACACCATCTTACAGCTTGAGGCACTATGCTCTATCTTCCTCTAGTGGTAAGAATTTTTTCCCCAATTTCATATGCATTTCATTAAATTAATGTGGATTCCCGCAAAACAAACAAAAAACCAAACAAAATCCGAGTAACTTCAACTTATAATTGTTGACCTATTATTCTTAAAAAATATTTTGTAGAACCTTGAACTGTAAATGTTGTCCTTAGACTTTTGACATTATACATGCAATGGCATTTCCAGTACCACGCTGTGTGTCAGCCTTCCACCTGTTGGAGTTCACTCTAATTTTCTGCCTCACAAAATTTAAAATGGTATTGGTATATTTATGAATTTGTAAGCTATTCAAGGTATTCAAACTATTCTCGTATATACTTAGTACACAAAATTTCTTTTGTTCATCAGGTAGGTGTCAGGACAAATTGCAGTGGAAGGCAGTAGATGGATCCATCCATCCACTCTGTGTAATTTATAACTGCAGAAATTTCACAGATGACTGATGACAGCCAGCACAGATGACTGATGGTAGCCAACTGAATCTCATGGATTTCTGCCACGCTGTCAGAGAAACAGGAGAAAGCATCTGCAGTGCTGTTCTGCTATATGAACTAGGAGGCAGTAGCAGGAGTGGAGGGGATCCTCCTTGTCACCCACGTAATGAATGCAGCAAGCATGGGGAAAGGTTATATACTGTAACTTTCCTTTCTGCAGTTACCTAAAATTCACATCTGTTAACATCTGTTGTGTTTGCATATCATTTTCCTGTACCTGTTTCTGGTCAATGCAGCTCTGTAACTCCCCAGTATCTGCCTACCTGTGACGTTAAAGCAAAGTATTTGAGCGTGGGCCATACCTAGAAGTTAGTAAGTTTCAGCACAAGAGTTCCAGACTAATATTTTACTGGTGCTAAACTGGCTAGCAGACAGAGACAAAGAAATTACAAAGTAGGTAGTTTAACATCAACTTGGAGAGTTTTAAAACTCTGACATGAAAGTGGAAGGGATGCATAGGAAAAACAGTCTGATTATGGGTTGTCAATGTGATGCAGGAAAGGATGAAGATCATGCCTGACTAGTTTGTTGAAATCCTTTGAAACGATCACCACCGAGGTAGACAAGGTGACATACTGAGCACTCTCAGAGCTTCTCAGTAAAAGCTCTGCAGCCACTTCAAGGGAGTCTTGTTAAAATTATTTGACAATTTAAGACAGACACATAAACAAGGCCAGCAGAGAAGTTGAAAAGCAGGAAAAAAATGCAAGAAACATTTGTGCATGTTTTGTTAATAGCTCACACCACATTTAGTCCTGGTAATTGCCAGACAGCCTTCCCTTCCGCCATTTAAATCTACAGTCTGGACTGACTGCTCCTGGAGAGGCAGACTGCAGCTCTGCACCACACACAGCCTCAGAGGGTCAAAGTCTCCAGGGAACCAAGTACCGCTCACCATTTACAGGCTTGTGTCTGTTGGGGTTTTGGTAACAGAGGCCCCTGTAAGAAGCTCCCCTAGTTCCGAGTCAGACCCACCTCTGGCTAGGGCTGAGCCCATCAGCACCTCTTCAATAACATATTTAAGAAGGAAAAAAACTGTTGGGAGAGTTCTTTTGTTATGGAGAGGAGTGGGACATACAGAGACAACCCTGTGGTCACCCAGGTCAGTGAGGAAGGACCAGGGGAAGCTCATCGGAGCAGCAGCTCCCCTTTGGCCCATGGCGAGATGGCAGCTGAGCCCCTGCAGCCTTCAGAGATCAACAGTGGAAAAGAATCCACACTAGAGGAGGGGACTGCTCCCCAGGAAGGCCATGACTCTGAGGGAAGCCTGCACTGGAGCAGTCCATCACTGGGAGGATTTCAGCCTTCAGAAGCGACCCGTGCTGGCAGAAGTTGGTGGAAGACTGTCTGCCGTGGGAGGGATCCCATGGTGCAGCAGAGCAGGACTGTGGTTGGGGGGGGAGTGAGCAAGCATGAGTGAGCTGCATGGGGCGTTATGCCAGCTGGGTGTGCTCAAACCACAACACCTCCGAAGGGTGATTTACTGCAGATTCACCTCTGGAAATGGATTATTAATTGGTTTAGAGGAGATCCATCTCTCTGTGTTGGGTATAAATCGCAGGGTGCTGGCAGCAGAGGGCTGCAGGGTGGCCTCTGTGAGGACACTGGGGCTGCCCCGTTCCAGACAAAGCCAGTGCCAGCTGGCTCAACAAACCCTCTGCTGGACCCTGTCAGCCTCGGGGGAGGTACCTCTGGTATTGTCCTTTAGGACAGTAAAACACTGAAGGAAAAAGGATCAGTGACATGAAAACATAGGAGGTGCTTCATGGTGGAACTGCCAATGCCCAGAGAGGGGCTGCGGAACATGGAGGACTCACACCAGAGAGGAGGAAACAAACAGGAAGGAAGGAGCAGTGGCAGAGTAAGGAACAACAACCGACCAGCAAGAGACATCACCGTGCCTTGACCCCAGTCCCCTGCCCCACGTCTCATCACGGAAGGGACTGAATGTAACCTGCGACAGTAGCAGGACGGGTAGAGAGGCATGTGGTAAAGGTGAGCTGGAAAAAAAGGAAGAGGAAAGGTGTTTTCTCTGAGTGTTTAAATGATGATCTTCTTTGTTTCCCAATACCCAAATCAGTAACTAAATGTTTTAAATTAAGTTAAATTCCCCAGACTCAATCAGAGTTGAGTCTGCTTTGCTTGTGACAGTAATTGCTGCATGATTTCCCTGGTTTTATTTTCAGCCACAGGTTTTCTCACTCTTGTTCTTCCTCCTCCTGCTTGTGTAGCGAGGGGAGAGTGACTGAGTAGCTTTGTGGGTGCTTGGCTGCCAGCTTGGCCAACCCACCACATTCACCCCAGCCTCAGATCACTAAACTTCAGTTCTCCAGTCACCTAGACAACTTCCATAAGAGCAGTTACTAGAAGAGAGAGATCAGCCCCTTTTAAGATAATGATCAGGGAAATGGTACCGTATTTTAAGAAGGTTCTCATTTATAACTCTTTTCTTTCCAAGGCAGTGATCTAGCTGGCTTGATACAGCATGTTTTCTGAAAGCATAACTTTTCGTCATCTGCTGCCCAGTAATGAGAACTCTTATAGCAGGAATACTAGTCTCTTGAAATTTCATTTATTTTAATTTTTAATAAATCAAGTTTAGCCCTGAAATGTGTCCAAGACTGAGGCAGTTTAGAGTAAGCAGAAAAACAGCCCTAGAAGTGCATGCTAAATTTAAATGCATTGGTAAAATCTTGACATCAAAGTATGCATGGATTGTAGATTATCCTCTTCAACGGGCATGAATCCCATTTTAGAAACCTGCATACTTTATACATGAGGATGGAGAACTCCAGCTCACAGAAAGAATATCTGTCCTTGCTGATGGAAATTGAGGGGTTGGGGTTTATTTTATGAAATAAACCACTTCAATTCTGTATCTCATTGTCCGTATCTTCCTGTGAGCCACACATCTAAACTCGTATTTATTATCTGATATGGTCAAAGGAGTCTATAGAGAGAAGTTGAACCATAAATGTGCATCTGCTACGGGGCAAAGTGAAGAGTTTTCCATACTCTTTTTACTGTACTGGCCAGATATTCATTGATTACACGGGGAGATTAGGCACTAGAAGCTTTTTGGACACACTGAAGTGTCCAAACACAGGCAACACATACCATTTAAGCTATCCTGGGATGCTCATTTCTCCACAAAGGTGACAGACATGGAATTTTTGGGACTCACACCCATGCCTGTGCTCTTTAAGCGCAGCAACTAGACCAAAAGGGACAGCAAGCTATGCTTTATCTCAAATGCCAGTAGATTCCTGTGTTTGGGCATCTTAACTGTACTCTTGGTTGACACTGGAAGAAACAAAGGTGTCTCTAGCAGGGACTGGATCTGGTGCTATGCACCTATAACCATAACTAAGAAGGACATATCTCTAAAACAAATGGCTGTGGAAGAAAAGGCTGCATAATCATGCAGTTGTGTCGTACTAGGTAGGAACATGGGATGCGCCAGCCATGTGATTTGGGAGGTGAACTTCTGATCAAGTCCATCCTGGTAAATCTGTATCTGGTCATAATAATGAATTCAATAATATGGAATCACTTGCCTTTGAACATTTGATTTCTGTCTTTTAGAGAATTTAGGAACTCTTTCTTGCTCAGTCATTTTAATTCAACTTTTATTTTAGCTTTGAATATCTGCAATGCAAAGTAAGAAATGGGTATATATGACATTAAGCAAAGACTGAAAATGTTTGTACTGCTTTTTGAGGGAGTGCTGCAAGGGAGATAACATAACAACTGAAAATTCCATCAATATTTGAAAAGCTATTGTGCTGTGCATACAGTTTCCAAGATAGCAATGAGATAAATATGCAAGAAAAGCTGTTTGTGCCTGTGATATGAAGCAGTGTTACTATAGATCCCAACCTGAGAGCATCTGAAAGGCAGGCCCAAGGGAATGCAGCAGGCAGCTAGCTGATGCAAGGCTATCAAAATTCAAGGACTTTCAGGACATTTTCTTAAATGAAAACAAGACTGAAAATTGCAAATTTACTTTGAAGCACTTCTGTTTCATCTGTGGTGATTACTAGGGTGTTTTGCTTTGCTGAAAAATTTCTCTGAACTTCAAATAGCACAGACTAAATTCTTCTTCCCCTATTCAGACCTGGAGTAAACGAACAAAAATTTGGGAGGACACGTAGAAAATAAATTAGTTTACATAATTTAGTTTTAAAGGTTATGCTGGTTCAAAATTTAAAATAATGACTACTTTTTCTGATGGTCATTTGTTTGTAAAGAATGAAAAAAATATTGTGATTGGAATGTTTTCAGCTGTGATTTTTCAGTCACTGCAAGCAGCTCTTTTAGAACAGCTTAGATCGCTCACTGTGCATCAAGGAAAACTCATAGCAAAGAAAAGTCTGAATCTGGGATGTATTTGCTCAGCTATGCCTCTCGTGTCTGGAGTCAAACCCCTATTTTCAGACTAAGTATGCAAATGTGTGTTGTTATCCTGAGATTGAATCTGACTGTTCAGTTTGTTTTAATGAGTAAGTCAAAAATATTCTCACTACTAAAATTACATCACAGCATTTACACTAGCAAGCTCTTGCTGTAAACTTGTAGGAGGGAGTTGAACAGGATGCAAAGGCAAGACATAAGAGATTCAACTACTCAGCTCAAGAAATGGGGAATACCTATTTGAAGAGCTTTTTTTGTCCTTAGCATAACTTTCTTTTGGTGAGGCTGGATAGGATTTCTGGTCTCTACCTCTCCTTCAATTCTTTTTCCCCTCTAGATCTTGCCTTGTCAACTCTCAAAAGATGAGGTCCTAGCTAATTCTCTTCCCTTTTTTTATCTAGTACTAGGCATTATTCTGACTTGCCTCCTTAGCAGTCACTCTAGCAAAAAAAAACAATATGGGAAAAACATTTCCTAGCTTCATACTGTTGTAACTCCATTTGCAGTGGCAGATGGGCCGATGGAATAAAGATAATAGTAGACCACGAGTCACCTTAGAAAATGTTGTTTCTGTTGGGTATTTTTGTTACCTTTGTTCAAGGACTTTTACTGCTTCTTATCACCATTTTGTTTTCTTAAAGATTTCTGACTCTTTTCCTTATGCCTGGATTGAACTGACATATTAAAGATCTTATTTTTAAACACAGTAATTTGCATACACTAATACAAAAATTCATCCTCTCTAATGACAGTATATTGTCTTCCTTGAATAAGTTTACCAAATGCATTCAAAATGTTCAGAATTCAGGCAAGAAACATTGTCCTCTTCTTATGTAAGGAATCTTGTATTAATCCATATTTTAGCACTTTTAAGCATATGCTCTCACCCAGACATAAAATATTCAATATTCTGATAAGTCAGTACTTGTTGTATAAAATATAGTCAGTTTAACATCTTGTCCTAGATTTTAAGAAATGATCTTTTTGTGTATTCAACTTTGCATATACAAATAATTGAGCTCGAATTTCCGCATGTATAATTCATAACAGGTGTAAATATTCTCTGGGTGATTAGATAACAGCTAATATTTGTGCTCCCATTCACTTTAGGCACATAAATTCAGGTCAATGATTTGTAAGCACAAAATTGCCTCGAACTGTGAGGCAGGCAGACAAATGTAAATCAGGTCTTTATTTTGCTGACTGATAGAGGGTAGATTTGTTCCTGCAAGGTGCTGCGAACTTTTAAGAAAAATTTTGAGCATCTGCTATGGCTCTTGTCATGGATAGGAGGGCAGAGTGATCAGCACCTTGCAGGACTGGGAACTATAATATCCCTAAAACAACCTTTGGGCATAGACTCACTTTCAGGCTGCAATTCAGAAAGCATATGTTTAACTTAAAGGACAAGTGAAGTGTCATTGTAATGAATGGTCTAACGTAAGGGCTTTAAATTAACCACATAGTTAAGTATCTTGGTAAATCATGACAGTTTATTAGAGGTTTGTAATGGGGTAACAAGGCCATTAACATCCCAAAGGCTCAGGACATGCTGGAGAACTTCAGAGATATTAACCATTTAATACTTTCTACAGAGCATTAAAGCTTTGTATGGATGCTTTAATTCAGATCTAGAATGGTCTTGGGTCACGTTTATCTTAATCCTCCTTGAGCTAGTGAAGAAAGGTCACGTTACTTCTGAACGAAGGAAGTTTTAAGATGCTTTAATTTTGTTTTATCTTTTCCAAGTAGCAG